>QFET01010364.1:0-23400 GCA_003316355.1 Tuber calosporum | reverse complement strand
TTCCGTTTACGAGAGACTCGGACCTGAGGTCCTGATTTTGATTTTTGCCCTGGGGCTAGTGACTCGATGTTTATGATAGTGTTTCTATTGTTATTTGTTATTTTATGGGGGAGGCGAAGTTTTTTATGTTATTGGGGTTTTTAGGCTATACCTCAGGGTGAATGCCAGGATTTTCCTGTACTTAGTACGAATAAAACCACGGATTTAACAAAAAAATAAATATATATATATATACTCAAGCCCAAGTACCCATACTTCCTTTCCAATTTTTTTTTTTTTTTTTTTTTTAGAATATTTTGAGTAACTTTTGTCAATTACTTTTCATGATATATAGAGTGATGACGAGAGAACAAATAAGATACCTTTCCTAGCTTTTATTGTCTATCAAACCAGACATGTCACTCCAACTTTCATCTGCATAGATTATGCCAACTTGGAATAAATAACTACAGTTGCAAGGTGCAACATGTATTTTCCGATTCTGGTATCATACTTGTATTTTGAAAAGTCCAGGGCGATCAGACGCGCCGTAACCTGGTCACTGGGATATTCTATGAGACAAGCGGCCGTGCTTGACCAAGGGGGAGGGACTACCCATTGAATAGGTTTCCAACTTGACTGAGCAAAAAAAAAAAAAAAAAAAACCTTGCCTGCTTGTATGGAATATATATTTTACCAATTTATAAGTTGCTGCCTAATGCTGATGTTGTATGAACTTGAATCATACTGACTGTTATTTGCGAAATTCTGGTTGGGTCCTGGCCTGTATGATATCACCTGCATACTTTCTCTCGCCTACAGGATATATATATACTATAGAGGTAGAGTTTCTCTGTGTTTATGAGGAAATTGTGCTGTCTTGACCATAATATACTACAAGTAGCTCTACCACATGGGTAACTTTTAGGTGCTTAACTTACGAGCGTTTGGGAGGTCACGGTGGTTACCCTGCCGGGGTTGAAAAAAAAAAAAGGGTTCCTGACAGCCGCCACAGGGCCCCACCATGACCCCAATTATTCATTGACTTAAATCCTTCAATGAGCACTCTCCTCCCTCGACCGAAGGCCCTCCCTGCGAAATCCTATTCATGACACACCTTCGCCTTCACTATTTACGTCCAATACTGCATTAGACTCAATTCCAAAATGCCACAAAGGCGGGCTCCCAGTGCTGCCACTGTAACACCCAGCGCGAGTGCGAGTACAGCGAACACACAGCCCAAATCGAAGCCAGCCCGGGCAAAAGTCGACGATGGTGACGACTCTGAGGCAACGGCAGCGCCCGTAGGGGACTCTTTCGACGAATTGCTGAGGACCTACTACAAGGGCAAGCACTTGGCGGACTCGATCAGCACAGCGGAGGATAAATGGACATTACTACCAATGTTCCTGAAGGTTAAGGGCTTGGTGAAGCAGCACATTGACTCGTTCAACTACTTCATAGACGTGGACCTAAAAAAGATCGTCAAGGCAAACGAGAGGGTGCTAAGCGACGCAGACCCGCAATTCTTCCTCCGCTACCTGGACATTCGAGTCGGGACGCCGGAGCGCTTGGACATCGAGAGTAATGCTGGGATCACACCTAACGAGTGCCGGTTACGGGACCTCACATATGCGGCGCCCATATTCGTCGATGTGGAATACAGCCGCGGGAAGCAGATCGTGCGGAAACGGGCGGTGAACATCGGACGGTTGCCTATCATGTTGCGCAGTAATAAGTGTGTTCTGAGCGGCAAGAGTGAGATGAGTATGGCCAGGCTTAATGAATGTCCTCTGGATCCTGGGGGTTACTTTGTTGTCAATGGGACGGAGAAGGTCATCCTTGTGCAGGAGCAGTTGAGCAAGAATCGTATCATCGTGGAGAACGATGCCAAGAAGGGGATTGTTCAGGCCTCCGTCACTTCCTCTACCCATGAGCGAAAGTCTAAGACTTATATCATCTCAAAGAAGGGGTGTATCTATCTGCGGCATAACTCGATCGTTGACGATATGCCGATTGTGCTAGTTTTGAAGGCCATGGGGGTTCAATCTGATCATGAGATCTTGCTGTTAGTTGCCGGAACGGATATGGTTTACCAAGATACTTTCTCGGTAAATTTTGAGGAGTGCTCAAAACTCAAGGTTTTTTCGCAGCAGCAGGCCTTGGAATATCTGGGGGCTAGAGTCAGGAAGCAGAGGTTTATTGGTCCCATGAAGCAACGGACGACGGTACAAGAAGCTTTACAATGCCTGGCGGATATTGTTTTAGCACATGTTTACGTTGAGAATTTGAACTTTAGACCGAAGGCAATGTACCTTGCGTTTATGACGAGGAGGGTAGTGATGGCGATGACTGATCCATCCTTAGTTGATGATCGGGATTATGTTGGGAATAAGAGGCTTGAACTGTGAGTACAGGAGGCGTGTTTTTGGCAATTTATGTGCTGATGCGCTATTTACTACTAGTGCCGGGCAGCTTTTGTCCCTTTTATTTGAGGACCTGTTCAAAAAGTTTAACAGCGACATGAAACTCAATATCGATAAAGTGTTGAAAAAGCCGAACCGGACAGAGGAGTTTGACGCAAGTACTTTGCTATATACGGGCGCGAACCTGATAACGTATGGCATGAACCGGGCGATATCGACTGGCAATTGGTCTCTAAAGCGTTTCAAGATGGAGCGCGCTGGTGTCACTCACGTGCTCAGCCGATTAAGTTACATATCCGCCCTTGGAATGATGACGAGGATATCCTCCCAATTCGAGAAAACCAGGAAGGTTTCCGGCCCTCGAGCCCTCCAACCGTCACAGTTCGGGCTGTTGTGCCCGTCTGACACGCCCGAGGGAGAAGCATGTGGTTTGGTGAAGAACCTGGCGTTAATGACGCATATCACTACAGATGATGAAGAGGAGCCAATAAAGAAACTCGTGTTTGCATTGGGCGCCGAGGACGCTACTATTCTTACAGGACATGAAATATATGCTCCGGGGGCTTACATTATTTTTATCAATGGTACCCTTCACGGGCTTACTAGGTTTCCCATGAAGTTTCTAAGATCTTTCCGGAAGCTAAGAAGGAATGGGAAGATTTCTGAGTTTATTAGTATTTATGTTAATCACCATCATAATGGAGTCCATATCGCGACGGACGGCGGGCGTATTTGCAGGCCGTTGATCATTGTGGAGAATGGACGGTCAAAGGTTACTCCGCGGTATCTCAAGGTATGTGCTCCATATCTAGAGTTTTATTCTACAGCTTACGGAGGTTTGATTGCAGTCGCTCGCAGGTGGGCGTACGGTGTTTGAAGACTTCCTGAAGAAGGGTCTTGTCGAGTACGTCGACTGCAATGAGGAAAACGACGCATATATAGCTATATACGAACAAGAGATCACGGAATCCACAACTCATATGGAGATAGAGCCCTTTACTCTCCTCGGCGCAGTAGCCGGCTTGATCCCGTACCCACATCATAACCAGTCACCCCGTAATACCTACCAATGTGCTATGGGTAAGCAAGCAATCGGGGCAATAGCATACAACCAATTCCTACGAATAGACACTCTCCTCTACCTCATGGTCTACCCCCAGCAGCCAATGGTCAAGACAAGGACCATCGAGTTAATCCAATACGACAAACTCCCCGCCGGCCAAAGCGCCATAGTAGCCGTAATGAGTTACTCAGGCTACGACATAGAAGACGCCCTGGTGCTGAACAGGGCTTCACTGGACCGCGGCTTCGGCCGCTGCCAGGTGTTCCGAAAGTACTCGACCATCCTGCGCAAATACCAGAACGGAGCCGCCGACCGAATCGGGGACATAAAGCGGGAACTTAGCAAGGACCCCGACAACCCCGACGAGCTGGTTCCCATCCGGAAGCACGCGGCCCTGCAAGCCGACGGCCTCGCCGCTGTCGGTGAGAAGATCTCTGCAGGGGAGGTGTACATTAACAAGCAGACGCCCGTGAACACCTCGAACGCGCCGACACTACTCAGCGACGGCCCGCCACTGGACGAGTATAAGGACGCGCCCATGACATACAAGCTCTATGACCATGCTTACATCGATAAAGTTCTCGTGTCAACCTCAGAGTCTGAGCAGACGCTGATAAAAGTGCTAACTCGCCAGACACGACGACCAGAACTCGGGGATAAATTCTCTTCGCGCCACGGGCAGAAGGGCGTTTGCGGTATCATCGCGCGGCAGGAGGACATGCCGTTCAGCGACACGGGTATCATCCCGGACATCATTATGAACCCCCATGGTTTCCCGTCCCGCATGACGGTGGGGAAAATGATTGAGTTGGTGGCCGGCAAAGCCGGTGTATTATCTGGGAAGCTGCAGTACGGGACGGCATTCGGCGGGAGTAAAGTCGATGACATGGCCAAGATACTGGTCGATAACGGGTTCAGTTACTCGGGAAAGGACTATGTCACTTCCGGTTTGTAAACCCCTTTCCTTCCCTTCTAGAATATATCACTCACAAACGACGAAATTAGGCATAACCGGCGAGTCCCTCGAAGCATACATATTCTTCGGCCCAATCTACTACCAAAAGCTAAAACACATGGTTCAAGATAAAATGCACAGTAGAGCCCGTGGACCCCGCGCCGTAATTCTCCTCCCTTCCCAGCTCCCATCCTCCCCTCCTCATACTAACCTCTCGCCAGATCCTAACCCGCCAACCAACCGAAGGCCGTTCCCGCGACGGTGGTCTCCGCCTCGGCGAAATGGAGCGTGACTGCCTGATAGCCTACGGCGCCTCTCAGCTCCTCCTCGAGAGACTAATGCTCTCCTCCGACGTTCACGAAATCGACTTCTGTGAGGTATGCGGCCTCATGGGCCACTCAAATTGGTGCATCACCTGCCAAAGCTCCAAGGGCGTTGTTAAGATGAAGATACCGTATGCCGCTAAATTGCTCATTCAGGAGTTGCTTAGCATGAACGTGCTTGCTAGGATTCGGTTAGAGGATGTTTTTCCTTATGGAGAGGAGAAGTAGGTTTGTTAGTGAATGGGGAGTGTGTGTGTTTGTATTATTACATACATGATAATACCGTGGTAATAGATGGATGAGTGGGTGGCGGATATCGCTATGTAAAATATGTGCTTTGATATACTGTTCAGGCTACCTCTCGGGGTGGGTGGGGGGAAGGGGTTTGGTAATGGTGAATGTGCCGCGAATACAGAATGATAAATAGTGTTTCTGAATGCCACAATAAGAGTATGCTAGCAGCAGTAGGAAATGCGACGACACGGAATCGAATCCTCAATGGGTTGGGTGAGGGCCGTGGGGGAGGTGGACTATTGGTGCATGCGATTGCCCTCACGTCTGGTATGTGACGGTTCGGGGACGCCAGGATAATACGGTGATTGAACCTATATATCATGATACACTAGACGGAAATGCCCGAGTGACAATTCATGAACGCCATTCATTCCAGCCCGGTTCCATAATCCCAAAACAACTCTTAAACACCCTAAAATCACAATTTATTATTCTTACACTCGCTATACCGTCAAACCCGGTTGGCCAAGTGATCCTATGCACAAGGAATCCAATTTAACCGCCGCCACCGCCCAGTGAGGCCGCGTGACAACTTCCCCTTATTTAATCTACAAGCACAACGTAATTTAGGTATCCACATCACCACCGACTCCCATGTATAATATATCGTAAAGCAGAAATACAACCTTCGCATGAGGGGGGAAGAATAATAATAATAAAAAAGTAAAAACAAGGACTCCTCCGGAACGAAATATAAGCCTCGAAAGTAATAATCCTAGCAGGGGAAAGAGCGATGAAAAATAGTAAAGTAACAGGGCGCCATTCGCTATTTGGGTTGGAAGACGAATCTCCCGAACCCGCTTGGCGCAACCTCCCTGGCGGCACTGGACCTCCTCACTCCGACAAAGTCTGGCCAATCATCACATCGGCTCTCACCGCTACTATCGCCCAGGGTTTCTGTATGGGGTATCTGGTTAGAAGTAGGTTCTGGCGCTGAGAGGAGGCGCCTCGGTCCAGGGAGTCGGCCCCTGGCTTTGTCTTTTCTTTCTGTGAGGATCCGAGATATTTTCGAGGCTGGGGCTCGGGAGCCGGAAGTGAAGCCATATTTGCTCTTGAGACCTAGGGCCACTTTGGAGATAGCCTCGTCCTCAGTCTGCGGGACTATGGGTTCATCGGCATTAAATGACTCAGGAGTGGGGAATGAACTGATTTTTTGACCTGATGGGCCTGATGGGCCCGACGAGCCTGGCGTTTCCTGTTGTCCCGTCCCGAAGGTGGTAACACACGCTTTAATCCGGGGGCCCGGCATATCACTTATCCGTGGTGCTAGAGAAAACGACTGACGACTGACTCTGGAGAAGAAGGAACTTCGTTCTCCAGTCACATTAAAATCCTCGAACGCATTGTCGGGAAGAAGCCGCGGCCTCTTGGTCGGCTCATCTGATTTGACCTCAAACTGCGAGAATAGGCGCTTGTTTGTGGCTGGAGTTGATGGCTTCAGCTTTATCTGGGGCTCTGAGCGAATGGGTTTGCTAGTTTTTATGTTGGCAGATCTCGCTTTTAAAGGAGATTTTGGTGGTTCCACCGGTGCTTCTACTGAGCGGATGGGTTTGCTAGTTTTTGTGTTCGTGGATCTCGCCTTTGAGGGAGTTTTTGGTGGTTCCACCCGTGCTTCTGCTGAGCGGATGGGTTTGCTAGTTTTTGTGTTTGTGGATCTCGCCTTTGAGGGAGTTTTTGGTGGTTCCGCGCGTGCTTCTGCTGAGCGGATGGGTTTCCTAGTTTTTGTGTTCGTGGGTCTCGCTTTTGAAGGAGTTTTTGGTAGTTCCTCACGTGCTTCTGCTGAGCGGATGGGTTTGCTAGTTTTTGTGTTCGTGGGTCTCGCTTTTGAAGGAGTTTTTGGTAGTTCCACCCGCGCTTCTAATAACGATTAGTCTCCATACCTTCAAAATCCGAAATAGGGGTTATTTACTGAAGAAACTCTTGATTGTTGTCAATTTTTGGGGGGCTTCAAGAGCCTTCATCTTGGGTTTCGTCCATGCTCCAATTGTCTGTTAAATTTGGTTAAAAAGGGCAAAAAAACAAAAGAATAAAAGAATAAAAAAAAAGATAACCCAGGGGTAGACCTACTGTGCGAAAGGCACCCTTTACGATTGACTCTAATACAAAAGGTTTTTTTGTTATCGGATCTAAATCTCCACATGCAATTCCGCGTGCCGTTTCGGCATCCAGTTCTCTGTTTCGGTTAGAGGCGGACCACAATCAGATAGAAGCAACTTACTTTCCACAGCCATCGAGATACCGCTTGTCTACCCCCGCGTCCGGCTCCGTGACCATCACCATTCTTTCAGCTTTGGGACAAAATACCCACTGGTGGAGGAAAGTCAAATTTGCCCGTTGAAAACCGTGCAGGTAGTCTGCTGGAACAGATTTGGTCGCATCAAAACGAATAGATTTGATTATCTAGAAACCTTTATTAGAAAGGGACTTGGGGCTATAGTTATAATAGAAATTTACCCTCTCTGGTGTTTTATGTCTGTTGACCAGTTTGTATGCACCTAGCAATCCAAGGCGAGGGATGTTAGGTAGGTAATCACATCCACTCAGGATACACATATACCGGAACTCGGTGTCGGTCCAACCTGCAAGTGAGAAACCGGAATCCCGAACTGCAGTAAAATCATCCCGATTTATTGTTATGCAATCCCCAAACTTATCCATCTTAGTGATCAGGTTTTTACACCCAAAGACCAGCAGGTCTGAGTCCTCCGAAACAATACCCTGTATTCTTCCCATCTTTTCTAGGTAATAAAGCTGTGCATCGGCTTCGTATGGGGCCACAATGCACTCGACACCAATCCGCTTGCATGCATCGATGAGGTGACGAGCCATGAGAGGTGTGACATCGATAGATTTCTGCAGTTGCTCTTGAGCCTCCTTCATCTTTCGGAGCTTAAGAAGTTCCAATCCCTTGACTTTGCATTCCTCCCGTCTCTTTTCTCTGTCTGCCTCTGTCCCGGATTTGCTGGGTAGACGGTCTCCGTCGAAAACCAGACATGGTATGACACCAAAGTACCGAAGCATTTTCACCCGACCCATTGCATAGTCAACGTATCTGGAGCAGCCATCGTTAGCTAAGGGGCAGCTGTAGGCCAATATTTGAAGTGTCGTACCCTCGGGCATGCTTCCCCTGAGCCAGTTCGATGGCGCATCCTATAACCCCCTTATGAAGCCAACTGTAGGCGTCTATGCCAACGGTCTTCCCGCTCCATTCTTTAATGTGACCCTTCCGCTGAATGGATCCGAGCCTGACCAGAAGGCCTAGAAAATGTCAATGGTGGTCAAAAGGCGAAAGAGAAGGAGTCGACATACCCGAAATACCCATGATTACCCGGTAACCGCAAGTGAGGGGAGAGGGAAGAAATTCTCGAGCCGGGAGGGGAAAAGAGAATATGATGAGTCGACAAGTGGTTGAAAGTCGACATGCGGGAAAGCTAGGACTGGTCACGACGCGGGAGCAACGCGTCGGATTTTGCTTTGGCGGGATCTTTTCTCCGATAAGGAAGATCTTATCTAGGAACGCGAGAAGGGGATTTATCAATTTTATTCCTATCTAGAGGAGACACCAGGAGAGCAAAAAGGGGCAGGAAATGTTTGCGAGGCGCACCCAAGGACTTTCCTCAAATTACTGTATTTGGTGGTGGAAAAGTATATCGTGTGCTCCAACCTCTACCCGAATACAGTATAATACTGAAACGTCGCTTGCATACACCACAATACCCCAAATCTGAGCCCTTACACTGACTCGGCGTTATCCTGTCTAGCAAAGTAAGGGGAGGGTATTGTACTCGAGCACATACCATATCATACGTCCCTACAGCCCATACAGCAGGGCTATTCAAAGTTAAAAAGACGATTTTTCTGTTACAAGTAAATGCGGAAAGTTTCATTAGGTTACGGTAGTGGCGACATGTTTTGCGCACTTGTATGGTAATATATTCAAACGCACAGGTAACCCAAGGTAAAGTGTTGAAGCCAAAACTGACCTTACAGATGTCTCATAAACTCGGTTCATTGACGAAAAGTCGATTTTTACTGGAGAATGTAGAGTACTTGTGCCTACTGTAGTACAGTCAAACCTCGCTATCCCGGTGCTATTGAATTAAAATATTGAAGCTGCCCCATATGAAATGCTGTGAATTCAAAAAAAAATTATACCAAAACCTGATCCATTGTCCCGGACAGATTCTTCGGATTTTGGTCATCCGGGATAGCGAGGTGCGACTGTAGATAATTATTTCTCGGCTTTCCCTCTATTTTAAACCCTTTCTTTATGCTTCATGTATTGTTTCCAAGTTGTAGCAGAGCCTTGTTAAACTGAGGTTTACGGGTATTGGTCTACGGACCTCAAGGCTCCTGTCCCAATCTGATCAAAATTCAATGGTCATCTAAAGAAATGGTATCATAAGTTAGCTGTTTCTGGGCATGCCAAGCTTACATGAATCATCAAAAAAAGCCAAGTTTTTTCTACATTTTTAACTTGAATACCCCTGGTAGACTCCCAACCTTGTGTTGAGCCTCGGCCTCTTGACATCTCAAGGAAGAAAGAAATTCGGGAACCAGATACAGGAATTTACAACTCCACACTCCATCCCACTGCAACACCAAAAAGATGCCTGTCGCACTCGCGAAAGTTACAAAAAAAATTCGAGCAAAGAAAGGAGGAAGACTCGATCAGTTGAGTGTTCGTCACACAAATAAGTTGAATCGGGCAACACAGAGGGAGGCAAAACTGCGAAGACTCGAGGCTTCAAGGTTGAAGGCTCGGGAACCTGAATGTATGACTATTTTTTGGCAGCTGCCTGAAGTGCCTCTACTCGAGTACTGACAATGTTGTTATTTTAGTGGTTCGGGTAGGCTATTTTAAAGTAGCCATGAAAGATGCGACTGAGCCGCTGAGCATACCCCAAATCCGAGATCTTATTGAGCCGTAAGTCACACACCGCAATTTTGTTTTTGGAGGCCTAACTAACTAACGGTGCTTCTAGATGGGTTCATAGAAACGATGAAGAGCTATCTGAACTTCAGATGGCACGCCGGCCTGGGAGATCACCTTCTACAAAGGAGGACTCGTTGAAACAGAGCATTGCTCGGGAAATGGAGGAGTTCCGAACGGGCTTTTATGTTCCTGATTTGCAGGACTGGGCCAATATTGAATGGTTGCAGAGGTGGGATGGAAGTGTGGGCGCTCTAGCACAGATCAGGTTCAGGAGGATAGCGAAGGAAGACTCGGAAGCCTCTTTAAAAATGGATTTATAGTATCAATGTGCTTTTTTAGGGAGACTATATCTAGTGAACTTTGAATTCTGCTAAGGCCCTGTTCGGCATGCCAGAAATTCTATAGTATTTCTACTTTTATGGCATATTTCTCCTTGTATGCTTGAAAAATATGCCGTAAAAGTAGGAAATAATAGTATTTGTGGCATGCCGACCAGGGCCTAAATTTGATTGCTTGGTAAAGATTGTGGATTGTGTGGTTACCCGGCTGCCGTAGACTGGCTTCCAGCTTCTCAAGTCACTGCCTTGCTCAGAACCATTTTTGTTTGCACTGCTCGGCCCATCCTCATGGCTAAAAGACTCCGCTCAGATTCCGTCGGCTCGACCACGTCGCCACCCTGGACAATATTCACCCGCCCAGTTGGTCAGGAAGACACGGCCAGCCAAGACGTGTCCTCTGAATCTAGCTACTCCAAGCATATCTGTCTCGATCCTCTCAGCAATGAGCAAACACCTTCAATGAGCTGTTTTCTTCCACCAAATTGCTCAGGGAAACCCTTTGCTTCTCACGAACAGTTTGAAACCCATTATATCCAAGCCCATTCAAACCGCTGTCATGAGTGCGGTCGGAATTTTCCGTCTCTGAGGTTTTTGGATCTACATATCGCTGAGAACCATGATCCGCTAACAGAGCTTAAGCGTGAGCGTGGTGACAAGACTGTATGTATTGAGCCTCTGTCTTTTTTTTAGTAGGATGGCACTGACGCTGCCCCTAGTATGCGTGCTTTGTGGAAGGATGTAACAGGTTGTGCAGCACTCCGCAAAAGAGACGAATGCATTTGATCGATAAACATCATTTCCCAAAGGTTTTGCCTGTTCTCCCTTTATTTCAAGGGAAATGCTGACCTGATACAGGAATACAACTGGGATATTGTTAAACGAGGCATAGACAAATGCACTTCCCTTCTTACTCGAAAGCGCCTGCCGCCTCAACCCTTTACAGGAGGGGAAGCTCCGACTACTGGGGGGAGGGATAAGTTTCTTTCTACCAATGGTGTTCGCAAGGGAGAGCCGAAACGACCGCCGAAAGCTAACGGCAAGCCAGTGGCGACAACTGGGACTACTGTTGACGAAACATCTCAGCGGGCACAGGAAGAGGAGGGATTAAAAAATGTTCAGAAAGCGGAAAACAAAGAGGTAGACATGGACGATATTGCGTTCACAATGTCAAGTCTAAAACTTGTTCCTACAAGCATCAGGTTTGGTAGGCGAAGCGGGGGGCACAGGAGGTGAAGTGAGTATCTTCAGCTTTCCTTCCTTTGGGGGGTCATATCCCTATTTTGGGAACTGGGTTTGCTCCTCTCTCTCGCAGCCGGTTTTATCGGCCCTGCCAATTGTCTTTTTTCTCCTCGCAGGGTATGGCGGCGTTCAATTTTTCTGGAGTCGGTGTTTCTGGTATATATACTTCCCGTAAGCTCTTCTTTTATTAATACCAATTATTTTCCTTTTGATCCATTTACTAACACTTGCCCAACCTTTGATTGAACTATTGAAGTTTCCTCTCGTTTTGTATATGGCATGCATATGTCAGGAGCTAATCACTGGCCACCTGCTCCCCCAGCTAAAAGTGCTCCCCTTTTGAGTCTAACTTGGAACCTTGAACCGGGCGCTTTGGGGTCCTGGGTTTCTAGAATTATTTTCTAGAGTACTCCGCACCACGGCCGCAACTACTTATACCACTTCTACCACGCCTTCCGCGCAATGAAGTAAATTATGTTCAAAAATGAAGCCCGTTGATCTAAACTTCTGAAATTCGGCAGCTTTGGGGACACACGCTCTCGGATGTCAATTTCAGCAGACTCTTTCTTGCGCACCACCAAATACGGGGGGAAAATTCTGATGCGAGACTTTTATATAGTACAGAACTCCACAAAAAATAAATTCGTTGTTAGAAAGTAAAGTGAAATCAACCTCTGCCGCGTCCCCGGGGAGTAAATCCCCCTCGGCCTCCACGGGGAGTGAATCCACTGCCCCCACGGCCACCTCCACGGCTGAAACCTCCACTTCCCCCTCCGTGACTGAATCCACCTCCCCCACGCCCACCTCTAGCTCCACCACGAAAGGCACCTCGTCCACCTCTTGAAGTGCCACGAGCACCGCCTCGTCCGCCTCCTCTCGCGGGCTTCGGCCCTTTGGGCCCCACAACCTTCGGCTTAGGCAAGAATCTACCACCCGCCGATCGATTAGCCGGCCTCAGTCAATCTACCAGAAACCCCAACTCTCACCTCTCAAGCGGTAGCAACTTGTCACCGCCGATATAGAACTTATCACCCTCCTTGAAAGAACTGGCCACAATGCCTTCCTGCGGCTTGATAGTGAAGAAAACCTGGTTCAGTGGGCCAAGGATCTCATCCACTTTTCCAATTTGAGATTTATTCTCGAGGTATATTGGAGCGTTGAAGTAGGGGATCTTGGTATTGATAGATTGACATACGATCTCGCCTTCGCAAGCGTGAATGAAGGAGCCCATTGCTGCCCACATATAATTGATTTCGTTAGTTTTTCCCTCTTTCAAACGCAAATTGAGGCCTGGTGCGGGAAGAGATAAAGGAATATATATGTACCAAAAACGCTATCCGGGGGCCCCATCGGTCCCGAAAAACCTCCGCGACCACCTGTTATCGGATAGGTGTGTCAGCGTCAAGCACCATTCGCAACTGCAACCCACTCAGCAGATGTGTGTGTATATATATCGTACCTCGTGAACCGAACCCACCCCTCCCACCAGGCGCACCTCCCCTCGGTGTAAACCCGCCTCCACCTCGACTACCGCCACGGAATCCCCCTCTACCGCTCATTTTGCCGATTTATGTTGCGCGCTGGAGGGATTGATCCCTTGCGTGTTGGTTGAGTTGTTTGGCTGGTTTGATTGGTAGTCTCGAAGTGGAGCAACGCGAAATTATTTCAGTGTCGTTATGCGGAAAAATTGTGCGGGTTCTAAGATACGCCTTCAAAGCGTATTGCTGAGGACGCTAGACTTTGGAGGGCTTCCCTGCATACCAGCATTGTGCCAGGGTCCAACCTTGGCTACCGCCTCGCAACCCACGATTGCGGCTCTGCGGCGAGCCTAGAAAGAGCAAGAAGGACCACCACCTCGTGTCTCCCCAGCTGTCTCGGCCCTCTCTCCCAGCTCAATGTTTTGGGTGCCGAGCCCCCTTTACCATATGCCCCAAGTTATTCCCGAAAATAAAAAACAACGCCAGAACGAAAACGAAACGGGAGAAAGAAAAAAAAATGGCATCGCGCTCGACACATCACAGGTCTAAATCCGCTGACGTCCGTCGGACACTATTTCGCTCGTTGAGTCGGTCTACGGCTAATACTGGGATGGATAACGCTTCTACTGCTTCCTCGTCGGCTTCCTCTGGACTGGGGGGAGGTGGTGGTGGGGAGGAGGATGACTCGGTTGGGAATGTGAGTGGGAGTGAGAGTATCATTGTTAGGAAGTCGGATGGGACTTTTGACATTGAGGCTCCGCCTGTAGTTGGAATGCATGAGCACCTGGGGCTTCAGGAAATTGAGAGGGAATGTAGGGAGATCCTTTTCTTCTTTTCTAGGGGGATGATTGAGTGCTAATTTTAGATGCCCCGTCGCGCAATAGTGGTTGAACAACACCGAGCTGTTGGGAGACACAATGTTGATATAACTAAACGGCTGCCAGGCATTTTTCCCTTTGACTTTCACTTCTCATATTCTTTGCTGATGTTTGTGCTTAGAACTTTTACGAATGAAGGTCCTATCGTTACAACAGGACAATTGGATGTACGAGGTGGAGGATGAGGCATAGTTTCAACTGGAGATGGGCGGGTTGGCTTTCTCTTTTAGTTTCACGTTCTCACTCTCATGCATGGCGTTTTGTTATATCCCACTTCCTTCTCTGGTGCATTAACAAGGTGTTCGGGTCAACGATACCATTAAATTCTCAATTATCACTTTCATAATAATTTTTATTTATTTATTGTTGCTACTCTAATCAAGGTCAACAACCGGCTGTTCGGGCGCTATTTGGCGCGGTTGCGGAGTGGCATTGGGGGCTCCTCCGAACATACTGCCCATCATGTCGAAGATGCTAGCAGGTCTTCTGACCTGAATTCCGAAATAAATCTCCCCGACCTGCTCCAGTGCCTGCGAGAAATTTAGCCGTTAGTGTGTTGCTCGGGAGTTGAGGGACGGCAGTTCACCAACCTCATCCCAGTGTGGTGTCTCTTTAAGGTTGTGGCTGTAATGAGACTTGAGAGTACGGAACATATCTTGTCCGCCTGTCTGACAGGCTAAAAGGAGAAGGTTCAAGAAGTTCAAGAGCGGTAATGAGGGTATAACTTTGACATCAATAGAAGCGGTTTGGACCTCCTGAACGGCAAGAGAGGGGTTGTTTTCGATCAGTTTGCGTGTGAATGTTGTCAACAAACGCGTAGCATCTCTTAGATTACCAATGACCATATACGGGAAGACAGCTCGAGCTGCATAGATGGGGGCTGTATGGGGTTCGTCCTCGGTATACCATTCGTAGAGCATGTTTGCAAAGGTTTCTGCACTCTCCTTTGTCCCGACAACTAGATGCTTCTCCGCCTCATCTGTGTTGTCCTCTATTGTGACAAAGATTAGTACACTTAAGACCTATCGTAAAAAGATCGGTAGTGCGTCTGCCTACCCTGAGCCAAGAGTGTCCCAATAAAGTGATGAAGCTCAGGATCGCCAGCTGGATATTCACCGTGCTTTGAAGACCACCTACAATAACCCAAGCACAAGTCAGACATAGCTATCCGACCTGTCGGTGGAATAAAATAGCAAATACTTCATGCGTACGCTATCGCTTCATTGATAAACCGTTTCCTGCTAGGCTCCTCCGGAGAGATAAGACATATCAGCTGTATCAACCTTGCTAGATGTGCATTATAAAAATTAGTACCCGGAAGTCCAAACTGGCTAAATAGTAGCCAATAAATACCAATAGGGGGAAATGCTTCCAACTTACCTCGAGAAGTAGCGGATGGTGTGACACTACCAGTCTTGTACACTTCAACCAACATCAAGCATAAATCACACCCACTGCCACCTTGACCAGCCTTCAAAAGAGCTTCTGCACCCGAGCAGAGAATATCTATAGCGGCGTTATAGTTACGTGCTTTTATGTACCGCTGAGATACGACTCGTAGCTGCTGGTGGGCTTCGTAGTAGGCGCCCTCCTCGATCCTATGAGCTTAGTTAGCATAAAAGATGAAAGAGAAGGGTATCAGATGGGCATGCTGGACAACCTCTTCTCCAGTCTGGCTCTAGTTTTTTCAACGTTTTTGGACGCCATTGAAAGGCTTTTCTGGAATGAATTCGAGAGCCTTGTTTCCAGATGGTGGAACCCAGTATGGCGATGGTGAATGCGTTGGTCAGGTTCGTGGGGCGTCCACTTGTCATCGGCTTATATAAGACACTTCCTAGCAACTAACTTAAATCGGAAATACAGCTTGAAGTAGATTTGTTGTGCTCACATTCGTAGGCTTCTCTAGTTTACCGATATCGCTTGGTTGATCCACCGAATGCTTATTCTTCTCATCCTCAAAGGGCCCTCCAAAGGGGTTCTTTCTACAATAATTTGAGCATTGTTTTGTAGCTATTGGAATACGGTAGTGCAACCAAGCAATTGTCAGAGAGATGTCAGATAAGATAAGATTTAAATTGCCTCGGCAAACCGATAAGAAAAAAAACCACCCCGCTGTGGGGCAGCTCAGGTGCAAGAGACTAAATTTTTTTCTTAGTGAAACAAAAAAAGTTTTCGTCGCAAACATAAACCTCCAACCCCAACACCAACAACCGAACCCATGAAGATCCTTATTGTCGGTTCCGGAGGTAGGGAGCACGCTTTGGCATGGAAGCTCTCTCAATCCCCTAGGGCAGAGGCAATTTACGTTGCTCCTGGTGAGTTCCTATTCGCATGGTGTTTTTGAATTGTGAGGGTCTTGTTAATTTTCCTTTCAGGGAATGGAGGGACTGCTCATGGAATGAAAAATGTCTCCAATATCAATATTGACGTTGGAAATTTCCCTGCTTTGGTCGACTTTGCTACCAAAAACGATATAGACCTTGTCGTGCCTGGGCCAGAGGCACCTCTGGTTGATGGAATTGAGGGCTATTTCCGTAAAGGTATTACTTGGAATTTTGAGGCTATACTTGAGACTCTTCGTTCCTAATGGCTATTCGGAGAAAGTTGGTATCCCATGTTTTGGACCCTCAAAGGAAGCTGCCCGTATGGAGGGTTCGAAAGCCTTCTCCAAGGACTTTATGCAGAGACACAACATCCCTACCGCTGAATATCGTAACTTCACTGCCTACGAGGATGCTAAGGCATACCTTGAGAAACTGGACCATAATGTTGTGATCAAAGCTTCCGGTCTAGCTGCAGGGAAGGGTGTTATCATCCCAACATCTAAAGAAGAAGCTTTAGCTGCGCTAAAAGAAATGATGGTAGACAAGGAGTTTGGGGCTGCAGGTGAGTTTGTCCAGCGCCTTACCACCATGCGATAATCTCTCTAACACGATTTGCAGGAGACGAAGTTGTCATCGAAGAATTTTTAGAAGGAGACGAGTTGAGTATCTTGACATTTAGCGATGGTTACACTACGATATCACTCCCTCCAGCCCAAGATCACAAGAGAATATTTGATGGTGATCAAGGCCCTAATACTGGTGGTATGGGATGCTATGCTCCAACCCGCATTGCTCCGCAAGCTGTTATTGATGAGGTGCACAAAATGGTTTTGCAGCCAACAGTTGACGGAATGAGGCGTGAAGGATATCCTTTCAAGGGGATGTTGTTTACTGGCCTGATGATGACCAAGGGTGGACCGAAAGTATTAGAGTACAATGTTAGGTTTGGCGATCCAGAGACACAAACCGTTCTGCCCTTGATTAGCGAAGACACAGATTTTGCGGAAGTATTACTAGCTGCTGCAAATGGATATCTTGACGGGGTAGAGATCAAGATCAACCCTGGCTTCGGAGCAACTGTTGTTGCTGCTGCGGGTGGATATCCTGGATCATACGTCAAAGGAAAGGAAATCAGGTTGAGTCCTGTTGCGGAAGGTTTGTTCTGGGGATATCAAGTTACCTGGCTTAACTAATCTGAGCAGATACAAACATATTCCATGCGGGAACTTCATTAAAGGATGGAAAGGTTTACACTAGTGGAGGGCGAGTGATAGCAACTTCGGCAACCGCTGGTACTCTAGAGGACGCAGTCGGGAAAGCTTACGAAGGAATGAAAGCTATCAATTTTGAAGATATGTTTTACCGAAAAGATATTGCTCATAGGTACGCCTTTCCATATCGCTTAAATCACTGGAGTTGGCTAAACTCTTTCAAGGGCCTTCAAGCAGCTGGGTCCAACGGAGGCCATGACTTATGCAGGCGCTGGTGTGTCTGTGGACACCGGCAATGCTCTTGTCCAGAAAATCAAAAACGTAGTACGTTCAACGAGAACAGCAGGTACTGATGCAGAGATCGGTGGTTTTGGCGGTCTTTATGATTTAAAAGCTGCTGGGTACGAGGATGCATTATTGGTTGCTGGAATCGATGGTGTTGGAACAAAACTCAAGATTGCCTGCGCGCTCAACAAGCACCGCTCCGTAGGCAAGTAATGTAGATTTCTATGCCAAGCCTGCTCTCTGACATCCCTCAGGTATCGACCTTGTAGCTATGAGTGTCAATGACCTCCTTGCGCAAGGAGCAGCCTCACTATTCTTCCTTGATTACTATTCTACAGGCAAGCTTGATGTTGAGCAAGCTGTCGAATTCATTGAAGGTGTTGCTGAAGGTTGCAAGCAAGCCAACTGCGCTCTCATTGGCGGCGAGACTGCCGAGATGCCCGGAATGTACGCTCTAGGTGACTACGATGCCGCTGGTTGTGCAATTGGCGCTGTGAAGCGAGAGAATCTTTTACCAAAACTGAAGGACATGGTTGAGGGCGACCTCCTTGTGGGGGTCGCGTCAAACGGAGTACACTCCAATGGGTACTCTCTAATCCGCAAGATTATCGAGAAGCACAACCTAGACTTGAGTATGCCTGCCCCATGGAATAGCTCCACTACCATCGGCGAGGAATTTCTGATTCCGACAAGGATCTACGTCAGGCCCCTCCTGAAGCTATCCGGCCAGGGCCTTATCAAAGGCATGGCGCATATCACCGGTGGTGGTCTGACCGAAAATATCCCCCGAATGTTGCCTGATCACTTGACTGCAGAAGTCGATGTTTCGACATGGCCTCTGTCCCCACTGTTCAAGTGGCTCAAGCAGGCTGGAAATGTTGCTTCTTCCGAGTTTGGAAGGACGTGGAACACCGGTCTTGGCTTTGTGATTGTTGTGTCTGCGACAGAACAGAAGCGGGTTCTCAAAATGCTTGAGGCAGAGGGCGAGAACGCAAGTGTTGTCGGAAAGCTGGTAGCTAGAAGCTCTTCTGAGGGATGTGTGTTGAAAAACCTGAAGTCCTGGGATTTAACCGAAGGTTGAAATCTCCCTTATTTGCTTGATGTTAGATAAAGGCGATTGTAAATTTATAAATTCCTAGAACTTTTTCTGTGAGTCACCAAATATCACTCGTTGCACCGGATTTGCTTGACTTGTTCCCAGTTCTTTCCTCCGATGGAGAGGGCAAAGGAAATACGAATAAAAACCGTGGGGGTATTGGCTCCTGCGAACCCATATTGTTGTATTACTGGGACCACTTACTCGGCGCATGCTCGATTGTGCAGAACATAGAAGGTCACTCGCATCGAGTATCCTCACAAAACAGTCTACAAAACACATAAACACGGACACTGTAGGGATGCGGCATGGCGCGGTTAGGCTGGTGTTCTTATCGTGCCCAAGCAGGCCGATGCGAACACTACCCGGAAGGCAAAGAAGAACAAACTATTGTCCAATGTATGGTACGATACAAGTGTCACTGTCATACCAGACGGTGCCACGCCCTTGCAAACCCCAATATATTACATAAACAACCACAGTATTATAGTAATTGTATCAACGAACTCAGCCTTTCCCTATATATATATATATAATATATTATAAAGCGGATAATTACCTACCGACCGGCCTTTACAGCTTAGAAATTCATGAAACCCCGGTAAAGATGTGCACAGGGGAATGCGGAATTTCGATTCCTCCCCGGCAGGTGGACGTAATTAATTGCCCTACCATAAAAATAAAAACAATCCAAATAATATATGATAAGTCCCGGTGAACAGCCCTTTAAATTTCGGATCTAGGTTTTGCCGCCGCCCCGTAAAGATCCCAGTCCGGGGCGGAACCAGTTTACCAAATATTATATCATACCAACACCACACCCACCAGCTCTGCAAATGTCAGTGTTCCAAGACACAAAAGCCCCCTCCAATTCCACCAGCAAAAAAAGCGTACGATAATACCGTATTATACTTCACGGTCGTCATCTTCCTTTTCTTCATCTTCAAAATGGAAAATGGAAAAGGAAAAAAGGACCCATGATGTTTATACCCCTTCCACTCCCCAGCGGGGGTCCAAGCTGCCAGCTCTCCATACACATTAATAACCTACCGGTAGCTATCGGTCCTACCTACCATACCAGATCATAAACATCGCTCAACAGTTCCACCGCTGCGCCCAAAACACTGGGGTAACTGCGATCACTACCCATCACTCGACCCCACACTCTCCAGGGAGGGGAACCTACATTCACCTGCCTGTCGTGTGTCGCCCACTAGGGAAAAGCTGCCGCAACGGGATCCCATGGCTGAGTGGGGCAAACTTATCAGCGGGTACCCCTGGGGTGTTCCGCGTGGCGTGGGCTGAATTTGGTTTGTACCAGGTAATGGTACTTTGCCTGGTCGGGCAAGTATTCCCGCGATCATGGGCCCTTGTTCAGGGTGTGATACCGCATTTGGTCGGGGCCCGCACCGGGTGGAGGATGGTATCGTGTCAGCTATACTTCACCCCCTGGATACCATCTAGGTATTATAGGTACGGGTGCCCGGGACTTGAAATCGATCAAAAACCCAAACGTAAGCGACTCTCGAAAGATGCTTCTTCTTTAGCCCTGTATTTCCGGATTCTCGATACCGTAGCAAAACTTCGAATTTCCCACGTATAATGTGACAAAGCTGTCCTCGCCAAGCAACCCTTTTTGTAAAGCATTGTGCAAGAAAAATGAATCACTATTGTGCTGATCTCAGATGCCTGCTGCCATATGATACTTGTATTTGAATGCCCCAGAAACCTCTTCGTTCCTTTCACCGAGGCTTCGTTGTGCATTAGAGGAGCCCCGCGGTGATCCTTATTTTTTTGCTTTCCTCCTATCGTGTTATCTGCAGGCCAAATCTGACGGCTGGGCACCCCCAGATGGACTCTAACAAGCTATGAAGGAAACGGTGAATATAATTCTAGGGTACAAAGACATGCATGAATGAAAGGGAAAAGGAACAAGTGAGAAAACATGGATATAACTTAAGAATTAACGGTTAGGAGGGGGAGGGGCAGAGAAAAAAAAAGAGAATAGCGCATTTTTCATACGAGGTAATAGTGGTTCTGCAAGGTATACTGCGGTGGGGGCTTTGGGGGGAGTCCGAAAAACAAAACGCCGGTGATCCAGTTTTCCCTCTTGAAGATGAGGTATAGGATGACATGTGATAATAAAAATGTAGAGATTAAACTCTCTAGCACAAAAAGCACACGCAAGAAGATTGGTCTAAGTAGCAAAAATACGGTGTCCCACGCCGACAGACGAAAAAGATAGTAATAATGCTTGCGCATAGGAAAGCGTGACAGGAGCGTATGATTGACAACTCAAAGGTTCCAAAACTGCTGTTGAGTCAGCTGGTCTATGGTCAGCGTTCGCACTGCGCAAGCATCAAGCACGTTAACGGCCATTTCGCCCATAGGGAGCTTCTGCAGATAATGGACCTCTTGGAGGCCTATATCCAGGATGTAGCCCAAGAGCCGGTTGTAGTTGAGGCCGACTTGTGAGACGCAGTGGCTATCATCGGATATGGTGAATCTACCACCACGGGCCATAACAAGCTAACCACAAAAGTATCAGAAAACCCCTAAGATATATCTCAAATTAAGCAAGAGGTACTTACCTCAGCCAAATCCCGCCTGGGGTATGGCTCATCCCAGCCTTTTCTAAAACTGGCGGAATTTAATTCCGTAAGACCACGGTAGCTAAGAACAAAATCGACATTCCTGACAACTTTGTTCCACACACCAGAACCGTACTCAATCAAAGGCTTAGCTGGGTTCTCGCTATGCAGCCTTATCAGGTCCCAGTGACCCACAACAGCGGGTCTGAGCTGTGTAAGCATTTCATATTGAGCATCAAAGTATGCCTCAAATAGCTTATCCTCTGTACCACCCACGCTCTCAAGAGCTCGCTGGTACATTTGCCTATCAAAGTCGATCGGGATAGTATTGACATGGTGAACAGATCCGACGAAGAAGTCGAACTTATAAATTGACTGGAGATTTCTGATGAGATTAATTGATGAAGGACGGATGTAATCGACCTCGAAACCAACGAGGAGGTGGATCTGGTGTTGGTACCTCGCACGCAACCGAAGCGCGGTGTCGTAATAGTCTTGGAAGTTTCTGAAAAGGTCGAAGGGTGTCAGGTGGGCAGCAGTCTGCCATTGGAGACCCAAAATCCTGGTCAGCACACCACTTGAGGCATCTCTACGTCTTATTCGGGGAAAGGCGCATGCGCCTTTCCCTCAAAAAAGGGAAAGAGATAAAGATAAGGATGGAGTGGCAGAGGAAAAGGAATTATTAGATGCGAAGGAAAGAAGTTGTGTTTTTTTTTTTTGGCTTTCTTTTTTTCCTTGTGCGAAAAAAATAAAGCCAAAGCAGGCAAGATTGTAAACGGAAAAAGAAAGAACCCACCTCTTCAGGATACAGATCCTCCACACAGTCTCGGGGCATGTGCTCGGTCAACGAGAAAACGATCATGCCCTTGGCAATAGCCGCCACTATCATTTGCCCGAGAGTATCTTGTGCATGCTGACAGAACTGACCCGAATGACTGTGATGAGAAAACGGCATCCTTTTTGGTGACGGGATCGGGGTCGAAGCTTTATCTTTTCCTTTCCGTAGAGGGATTGAAATATGAGAGAGAATCAAGAAGTTGAAGGAGGAACCATAAAAAGGCCAGAAGAACAACGATACTCTCTCTCGGAGTACGGGCCACCTCAGTTGTATTAGTTGTTCCGAGGATATCCAGTTCACACAAGATGTCTCGGGAAGTGAGGGAAACCGGTCTGTGTCAGCTGGGCTCTGATAGTAGACGTTCAACCCCCAGAGAGACAGGTCGGCGGAGGTAATATGTAATGGTTGAAACAATGATGCCTAGAAAAAAAAATCTAAGGAGTGACGATGGTATATTCCACCTCCCTGTGGAGAAAGGGCTTGAAATCAACAAGAAAAAGGGTCATCAGGGGGGGTGAGTTCCTCTGGCAGCAGGTAGTTGGTTCTTTTTACTACCTTTCTTCCCCTTTGGAATCTCCGGGCTGAGCATCTCCAGTTCCTTTTTCTTTCTGGGAGACCCCCCGATACCTAAACTAGCTCGAGTGGATGCCACGGTAGGAAGAAAAAAAGTACACGAGGGGCCCAGGAATAGAAAGCGATCCCACTTCAGCCCTCTACCTACCCCCCTTCTCCTGCCTCCCGTCTTCTTCCACTGTTCTCCCATAGGACAATGGTACTATGAACCCCCACCCTCTCCTTATTTTCTTTCTACCAAACAATCATCACCACCATCGTGGGCATCATAGGCATCATCACTAGCCTCGGGTTTGGAAAGGAAAAGGAAAAAAATGAAAAAGAAAAAGAATGAGGGGTACCTATAGTTTCCAACCTACCAGGACTCGGTCTCTGCCTGTGATCGGTATGCAGCTCCAGCCCGAAGCACCACACGGCCATGTTTTGGACAGAACAAATGATATAGATTTGCACCAGCAATATCCTCTAACCACCCCTCCCTCCTGTCTACCTCCTCGCCCTACTCGCAAGTTACTCCTCTCTTTCGGTCAAGCCCCCCCTCTTTCTGAATCCCACTCTATCAACCCCTCCCCC
>QFET01010357.1:0-32039 GCA_003316355.1 Tuber calosporum | reverse complement strand
CTGTTCACCTCGGACCTATGGAAGGAAACTGCCCTGAGGTTGGGAATTGAAAGAAAACTGAGCACGGCTTACCATCTACAAACGGATGGACAGACAGAAAGAACCAATGCCATCCTGGAACAATACCTGAGGGCTTACCTCAATTATCAACAGGATAATTGGAACGAACTATTACTGTTTGCGGAGTTCGCATACAATAATGGACAACAAGAAACAATTAAGACAACACCCTTTTTTGCAAACTACGGACAACACCCGAAACATGACACAAGTGGTCATCTGATACCGGATCGGAATATTCAGGTGAATGAAATGAACCAATGGCACGATACCATACGCGAGGAAATAGTGGCGGCACAACTTCGACAGAATGAGAATTTACGTTCAACACAGAAAACCCGATCCGAATTTGAAATCAGGAGATATGGTATGGTTCCTACCATGAAATGTAAGGACCACAAGACCATGCAAGAAACTCGATTACAGAAAGATGGGGCCCTTCAAGATCTTGGCAAGAGTGGGGAACAGTGCATATAAGCTGGACTTTCCTCCATCGATGAGAATACACAACACCATCCACATCTCACTTCTCGAACCCTACCAAGACCAAAGATTCCCATCACAGACCCAGTCACCCCCACCAACAATTGAAATCGAAGGCGAAACAGAATACGAACTTGAAGAAATAGTCGATTCACGACTACATTACGGAAGACTCCCATATCGAGCGAAGTGGACAGGATATTCTCCTGATCACGATAAAGTTTGGTACCCAGCGGAAAACTTCGAACACACAGAAAATGCCATCAAACACTTCCACGAACGATACCCAGATAAACCAAGGCTGGGAAGAAATCAAACAAGAAAACACGAACGAGGGTTGGGGAGAACCAATGCGAGAAATCACTCCAACTAGCCCAGGCTACGCGACGGTAGAGGACAGGCAAAGGGCATCAGAACACAACGCGATGAGCTGGACGGCATGCTATGACGAGCATTGCAACGTCCATAGAGAAGACAAGGAAGGGGCCAGTTACTGGCCAAAACAACCACATGCAGAAACAAGATGGGAGGAATGCTACCGAAATAATTGTCGAGCCCACCGGGAGGAGAAGATCCGGGTAGGATACTACGCCAAGGTGTGGGACAAAAGAGAAGATCTGAGCAGGAAGGATGCTCAGCGCACGGAAGCCAGGAGGGGACGGTTGGAGAGGGGTGAGGAAACCCGAAACAACGATACCGAAAGCCAACACACGCAGGCAGATATCGAACGCCTCCAGAGAAAAATTTCGGGTTTAGAAATCCAACTGGATGAGGCCCAAGGAACGATCAGACTACAGGAGGAGACCCTCGAAGCGCAACAAGCCACCATTGCGCACCAAAAACAAACTATCGAGGTGGCAGACCTGACATTGGAGATGGACAGGAAAACAGCTACGTACAACGGAACAAATTTTAAGGAAGTTCCGTCGCGACGCGTGAAGATTTGGGAACCAAGTAATGAAACTTGGTGAATAGCTTGATGGGTCTCAAGCAGAGGGGAGAGAGGAGCTATTGTCACAAATCGTGACTTAGCAATATGGAATGTTTCACATGATTCACGATTTGTGAGATCATTTATGATTATAATGTTTGATTTGATTGATTGTTTCATGACTCACGATTGTGAGGTCATATGATGTTATGACTTTCGCACCTGACTACAAGTATGAGTCAAGGGTTTCACGCATGTGACCCGATTAGCGCACATGATCTTTTATGGAAATTGGATACTATGGGGATTGTATACTATGACTCAAATTGTGTGTCATAGGATGTTTGATATACTATGACTCACACGGCAGTCATAGAAAAGAGGTGACTCATAGTAAAGTCAGCAGGGTTAGGGTTGTGGGAAGAGCGCCTATATAAGGTGGGTCACGGACACAGATAACTAGCTCTTCACGCAACCACCTAAGTTACTTCCTATGTTATATTTTATCTATTAGTTCAATCAATACTTTATTCTTATTACGACTTTACGTTTATATCACCGACCGAAAGGTGATTCGAGAAACCTACCGCTAACGAGCAGTCGCACGGGCTAGGAGTGAATGGACTCAGCCTCCCTAGGCGACATAAGGCTACGAGATCTGAAGAAGCGGTGAGACGGGCGGTACGTATCGTTACCTGTTGCTGTTAAAGAAGACAGTGTGCCTTGTCCGGCAGACTAGGGATAGGTTTGTAACTCCCAATCGTCTTGCTGGTAGGAACAGTCACTTCTTAGAAACTGTTCCAAGGTCAGATTAACCCTCTCAGTTTGCCCATCTGTTTCCGGATCAAAGGACGTAGATACATTGAGTTTGACTTGTAGTAGATCCTTGAGACTCATCCAAAACTTGGATGTGAAACGGGTATCGCGATCAGAAATGATCGATTCTGGGAGCCCATGCAATCGCCAAATCTCCTTTAGAAATGTGAGAGCAAGTTCCTTTATGGGCACCTCAGTTGCTAAAGGGATAAAGTGAGCCATCTTGGAGAATCTATCCACTATGACCCAAGTCTTTGTAAATCCCTAGGAGTTTGGTAATGCCACAATGACGTCCATGGAAATAGCATTCCATGGTCTTATCGGAACTTCAATAGGCTCAAGCAAGCCAAACTTCTTATGCCGGATCGTTTTGCTTCTTTGGCATACATCACAGGTCCGAACATATTCAGAGATGTTTTCCTCCATTCTCGGCCAGTAGAAGTTTGCCTTAACTCGTGCTATTGTCTTATATGTTCCAAAGTGTGCAGCGATGCGTGAATCATGTTCTGCTTCCATGATTGTTTGCTTAAGCCCCTCGTCTTTCGGAACTTACCACCGAATGATGTAGGTGTGCAAGTCCTTTTCCACATCGAAATGGGCATCCACAGTGTTACTTTTGTTAACCACTGCCTTCAGTACAACCAGTTACGCCTGGTCTAGTTTCGCAGCAGCACGCAAGGCTGTTAGAAATCCAGACTCCAGGCGAAACCCTGGACAAGTAAGTAGCATCTGTGGGCGCAGGAGGTTTCGTTCCTGCTGTATGTGCCACTGCCAAGGCTGAAAAAATGTTTGTGGTAGATGATCACTCCCCCCTTCCAGGCGGTAGTCCCTACGCCGCGATAACGCATCTGCCTTCTCCTTAAGCCGTCCTTCTCGGTATACCACCTTGAAGTTAAACAGCTGTAGGAATTCCGCCCAGCGGTGTTGCCTCCGGTTTAGGACCTTGGTACTATTAAAGTACTCCAGATTCTTGTGGTCTGTATATACCACAATCTGGTCCTCCACAGAGCGCAACAGCTGATCCCATTCCTTGAATGCTGCTACGATCGCCGTCATCTCTTTATCGTGAACATCGTAGTTCACCTCCGCAGGCAGGAACCTCCTACTGTAATAGGCCACTGGGTGCCATTTCTGGTCATCACATAATTGGGATAGCACAGCACCCAATGCGAAATCACTGGAGTCTGTCCCCAACTTAGTTGGACGAGAGCCATCAAAGTGTGTCAGAATGGGACCAGTGGTGAACAACTCTTTTAGATGTTCAAATGAACGCTCACAAGCGGGCGACCAGTCCCACTTTACCTCCTTCTTGGTCAGATCCGTCAGAGGTTTTGCCACTTTACTAAACCCGTTGATGAACCGACGATAGAAGTTCGCAAAGGCCATGAAACATTGAACGTCAGTTACGTTCTGAGGAGTCTTCCTAACCTTGATCTCCACTACCTTATGAGTCGTCATAGATATCCCATGCTCAGATATGTTATACCCTAGGAATTCAACTTCCCTTTGGTGGAAGCTGGACTTCTTTATGCTAACGCAAAGACCTGCCTTTTGCAGTCTCTCCATTATCTGACGGACTAACGAAACACATTCTTCGATCGTCTCTGAGTATATCAAGATGTCATACATATAGGCGATGACTCCTGCATCAAGCATATCCCTGAATACGCTTTTGATCATACTCTGGAAGGTTGAAAGTGCATTGCATAGCCCAAACGGCATTACCGTATACTCGTACAGGCCATAACGACTCTCAAAGGCGGTTTTCCATTCTTCACCCGGTGCCATCCGGATGAGATAATAGCCATTTTTCAGGTCCAGCTTAGTGAACATTGTGGCTTTCCCAAGCCTATCTCGTAGCTCATTCATCAAAGGCAAAGGAAACTTGTTCTTAATAGTTATCTTATTAAGTCCTCGATAGTCGATACATAACCGTAGCGTTCCATCTGGCTTCGGCACAAAGAGGATAGGGGCTCCAGCGGACAATGTAGAACGCCTGATCTTCCCTTGTTCCTCCATTTCCCGGATATAGTCACATAGTACATCTAATTCTCGCCTAGAGACGGGGTGTATGGGCCCCGATGGCGGTGGGGCCCCCGGCTCGAGTTCAATCCTTTGATCACACTCCCTATGTCGGGGAAGGGAAGTTATATTTTCTTGTCTGAAAATATCTGCATAATCCCTATATTCTGGTAGTAGGCTGACGCTAATGTTCTTGCCATCTTCTCCAGTATATATTACCATACCCAAAAGGTACACCAGACTAGTATCCTCGGCTAGGAGTTCTTCACTTGTGATGAACTCCATTCGTCGCGTAGCGACAAGACAGTTCGTCTTACAGTATTCTGAACACCACTTCGGAATACCAGTTTCCCAGTCAATATCGGGTTTGTGGTCCTTCAACCACGACATCGGAAGATAGCCGTCTACCTTGGTGTCTGGCATATCCGTCAGTTCGAACCTTATATCATTCACATGGTCACCTATCTTCATTCTCACCGTCGTGGTGTAATGTTCCCCGGACCCTGGAATCTGGTTGTCACTTGCATCAGAGATTGGTGTCGGATGTTTTTGACGGATACATGGTAATATGGCATTTTCAACCCATGTGCTACTTAGCACGGCAGCCGTAGCGCCACTGTCCACCAGAAGTAAGGCTTCCTTACAATTTCTATGCTTCTTGAAATCTCAGTCCAAGTGGACTTTCACGTGTATTGACATAGTGTGGGGCGGCGGGCCAACTAGCCTCGGCCGCTTAGCGGGTCTCTCTTCGCTAACAGGTTTTGTTCGCTTAAGCCTCACTATGTATCTCTCTTATATAATAAAGTGTGGGTGTTTACTATCACTCAGCGAGATTTCGGGTATTTAACCCTTCTCAGGTAAACTTGAAAATAAGTTCAATTGCTTAATCAAGTCCTGCCTGATTGATATACATAAGTGAAACAAAACCAATGAACCCAGACCATCTCTATCGGTCTTCCCCAAGGAAAGCAAACAACAAAGGCAATAAGAAATAAACCCTCTCAAAACCTTAACAAAAGAAAACCCGTAATCCCACCCTGTCCTGACAGTGGCGGATCATCCTTGATCTTTTGGAAGGGTCAGGGGACTCACTTAGTCAAATTTCCCTTTCCTTCTACCCTTTTCCTCCGCAACTTAATGCAAGGAGTGGTAGTCAGCTTTCTGGTTTCTCAGACACTGCCTAAAGGGCTTACCTAATTACTTCCATTGGTATCAACCTCCAAAATCGTAGGGGAGCCGCGGACCATATTAACCCTTTTGACAACAAGGGGTGGAGCCTCAATGCGACGGTGTTTAGATACGGTATGTGCTAAATGCTCAGCCTCAGAAGCAGATCGCTTGCGTGAGGGTTTGATTGATTGCACTACGGGTTCGGGAGCAGTACACTGTTTCCAAAAGTGACTTGGAGTTCCACACCCCCAACATTGCTTTAACCGACGGGGTTTGTCAATCAGAGTAGTCAGAATATTCCGATGTTTGATGTCATAGTCTGATTTCTTAACCCGTGAGGGGTTGGCTGTCCTCGCTTAAGGCCGGGGATTTCGGTTCCCAGGGCCACGCTCCTTCTTTGGTTGTCACTTAGCGACCGTGGACCTGTCATCACCTCGTTCGTGGGTGGTAGGCTTTTCCTTAACAACCGTTCTGTTGAAGAATGCAACGTCTTCCCGCTGATGGCCGGTGTTGCGAAGCAGGTTTAGGTAATCGATGTATGCTTGCGGGTGTGGAGTTTTCAGACCCCAAGCATTTCGCAATTCAGCGGTCATGCCAATGCGGGCCTTGTCCTTCACTACTACTGCGTCATAATGCAACTCAATGGCTAACCGAATGAGTTCATCGACAAATTGGTCCACCTTTCGTGACTTCATAGCCAAACCATTCCACTCACGAAGAGCACGATCCCGATCTGAGTGACCGCCGAAACTGGACTCTAGGTGTTTTCAGAAGCCTCCCCAAGTGCGCAACTCGTTGCTTGGGTTAAAGGTCACTACTGCCCGTTGAGCGGCATCCTGGCTAATGTGCACATGGATGCTGTTGTACCATTTCTTTGCGGCCCCTTCAAGAAGCGCGATGATCAGGCTGACTTTATCCATATGAGACATCTTACAGTGTCGATAGTAGTTAAACCTAATCTCCGCATCCTGGATGAATCGCTGTGTGTCAAGTGGGTCTCCATTGAACCCCTTGATCCCCAATTTCTCGGGCGTCTTCGGCCGAGTGTGGGATTTCTTGTTGGACTTTCAAAGAAAGTCTGTCAAGGCTTGACATTGCTCATCAAACCGTCGCTTCTTAGCATCATTCCAGCGCGACTTGCGTAGGCCCAGAAATCTGCTGAGTTCGGGGAGGGAGGAGGAGGATTTGTCGCTACTGCTCTAGTAGTCGGAATCACTCGGTTTTCCTGCTTCGCTGACGTTTCCACCACCGAGTGGTTTGCTACCACCATCTCCACCAGTGTTTCCTCCGCGGAGTCCCAATGGTTCCTCATAAGGGCTAAAGCGGTCCTCCGAGCTTGCGTGACTAGCTTCTGGAAGTGAAGCTTCCGGAGGGGAAAACATTCTTGTGGGAGGTATAGGGGATGGAGGACCATTAGCAGCAAGGACCTTATCCACTCTCCTCTAAACTAACTGTTGGAAGCGGGGACAAGCTCCAACATCCGTATAGTCTTCCTAACCACAGAAACGACAATGGGTCTTTTTCAACTTCGGACCTTTAGGATTTTGCATTATGGGTTCACCGGTCCCTTTCGTACATGGCGGGCTATGGTGAAATGCAATATTCCCATCAGGTCTTCCCTCGATCCTACAAGTAGGACAACAATAAGCCGTAGCCGACTGCGCTTCTACCCCTGGAAACCCAGTCCTCCTGGCGCTGCCCGTGGGTTTGGCTGGAGCCGGTGGTGCTGTCGGGAGGACAAGCGGTGCCAGATTTTGTAGTGTGGCTGGTAAGGGAGTTGCCTCTGCCACCACATATGGTCGCGCAGCTTCTAAAACTATAGTTGGCGTTGATGGCACAGCCAGAAGGGCTGCAACGGCGGTCGCAGTTTTAGGTTTTGCGGGTCTCTTGTCCTTTATAACCCCTGCGAGGCGTGAAGACCTCCCCACCGTGCCTGAGCCAGAAGGGCTCGGAGATCGGCTTGCTAGGCGGGCTTCAACAGCGAGGGCAAAAGGTGATACCCGCGATGTGCCTAGAGTGAGGCCAAGTCCAAAACTTCCCGGGCATGTGGCGTTAAATGCTCATGCCACGTGATATTTGCCATGGCTTCCACAAAGTGCGGGGCAAAACTGATCGGTCCTATGCGGACAAGGGGAAGCGGAGGAGCTGGCTCCATAATCCCATCATTTTCGGAATAAATGGTGATTCCTTGACTCACAGCCCATTCGAGGGCCTTCAGGCGACCCTTCAGCGCTTGCGCTGTCATGACCTGCTGGCGATAGGCATCTTGGACCTTCTTTACCCAGTCGGTGCCCATATTGACCATTTTGTCTTGAAAATAGGTCTGCTTTGCCTCCACAAAGCATTCGAGTTGGGACTGTACTACTACGAACCTACGGCCTACTTCATGTAGGATGTAATTCTCAAAGACTTCGTGGGTAAAACGTTCAAAAGTAACCCCTTCAGGGACCGCCTCAGGTACCATCACAGAGGGATTGTGGGTGATGGATTCCATAAGTGAACTAGGATGGGGGACCACCATGGTCTGACATTCTTCAGGCACCTCAATGGGTGCCGCTTCAATCAACTTCGTAACCACCTCCCAACCCAGGCCCCTAGGGTCTGCAATAACATCGTAGACCGAGAGGGGAGCAGGTGTGGGAGGGACGGTAGTCCGTTGTGAACGTGTAAGAGACATTTCAGACATAATACTTTCCACCCTGGGCTACTTGTTCCTGACAAGGTTACCAGTACTCGTAAATGTCAGAAAGGGGTCTCAAGGAGCAACAATTCTAGGGAGAGAGTTAAGCGAAGAGCTTAACGATATATTGTATAGGGGGCACACTATAGGAAGATGGATCCTAAGGTTGCGACCGCACCAAGAGACTCAACGCAAAGTTCACAGAAGGCAAAGATAAAAATTATTGAATCAAATAATAAAACTTAATATCGTTAAGCTATAGCTTCACTCAATTCAAGTCTTCTCGAGAGGATAGTTGGTTATCAGAGTAGAGTGCTGTTCGCGTTTACTTAAGTAGAATTATAAAGCCAACGACACCCATCCCTTCTCCGACCTTTAAGAGAGCTCCCTTCTCCACTCAGGGATAATCAGACACATGGCCCCTCCGAATTAACTTCAGGGCCTGTGGATCGCTCGGGTAAGTGGAGTCTGTTCAATCATAAAGGTTTTCTGCAATGCATTTTGATTATGCTTGCAGGAGAGAAAAACCTTTCCGATCGCAGTCTAGTCAATGGCCAACTGACAATCCGAATTTGGACCCAAACCTAGATATGAGACTTAGTAGCCCTATGGCCTTTTCCATCTATGCAAGCATTGCAGTCAAATATGTCTACTTGGCCTATCGGGAGCTTTTCTTGTGACTGCATAGCTCCCCCGGTAAGTGTCTTTACTGAGTTGGCTAAATAGGCGCTACCTATATCCAACCATTCAGGGATCACCTTAGCCGTGATAAGACTGAATGCCTCTTAGAGTCCTGTAACGTCCCTCAGTAATGGTATAGCGCCTGGGCTATCGTTGTGTAAGTAGTACAGTTTTATCCGGACAAACCTCTGTTTATCCCCGAGTCTCAGATAGCTATTGCGGGGGACCCCCATACCTCACATAGGGATTATAGGCACCTGGGGTACCCTCGGAAGGCCATCTGATGTCAATACTAACAACTTGCCCGGGTCGGTCGTCGCCCACCCCTCTATATATCCTCCGGACAGCATATTGTCGTAAGGACGGCTGTGACGTATACGGGGTTACGCTGCCATCTTCAATCTCTCAGTTTTGTTAGGCTTTTAACAACTGTCACCCTTTCCTACCCGTCGCAAGGGGCGAACGTGGGAGCCACAAGGGGGTGTTGGACGCGGCAAAATTACTCCCCACACCCAGGGGCACTTGTAGTAGGATTTCGTGTTTCGCATAACGTTAGGGGAGGCTAACTTGAGGTCCACGATTTCACCTGCGATCCCCAAGGTAGGGTAACTGGGACCTATCATGGTGCAAATCGCTGCGGAAGTCTGTGTAACTCCCCCCTGCATCACCAGATGGTTCCGCGTAACTGACCTATTTGTTACACTCGATTCCACGAGCTAGAAACACCTAGTTACACGAATATAGCACACCTGGCGGCATCTACACTGCTCACCATGTTTTCCTAGGGATCTCTGTTACCCTGCTTAAGTGGTTACCCTACCTAACTGAGGAGATGGGTTACCCTATCTAAAGGGTTACCCTGCCTACCCATGCATCCGGGTTACCCTACTAAAGAGGGTTACCCTGCCTGACCGTAGCTCCGGCTTACCCTACCTATGTGTGCACCAAGGTTACCTGGCCTTGCTGGGTTACCCTATCTAACTAGGTACCTAAGTACCCTTTCTTCATGAAAGGTACTTATGGTAGCTATGTCACTTTGCAGGTGTCTGGTACCGTTCCTGTCCACGTCCTAGTAGGACCACTGGCTGGGCTGAGGTTCGGTAAGCTATACCAACTGATCTAGGGGTCGTTACAGGAGCGATGCCATTCAGTGCTCAGTTGGACTGCCTGCTATGATGACCAGTGACTTTGAAACAGATACAGCAAGTAAGACAATGGATATTCCCTTAAGGACCCTGAAAGGTGAAAGTAAGCAAAGAAAGTGAAAGCAACATCTGATAGCTCCATGGAGAACAGCCTACAGGAGTCAAGCGGTAGCTCTATATGCCTACCTCCTCTGGGGAACAAATACATCAGGCTTGTAGACATGTTGAGTCTAGCCTCTCCACCTCTAGCTTCACTATCTTCGCCAGCGTCTAGACCTATCTTCAGTTATTCATAAGCTTTCTGGAACATACCAGAGACTGATAAGGCCCATACCTTGCTAGGTACCCTCCACTCACCACTAATGTGAAATTTCTGCCCCGCTGTTATAGAAGTTCTCTATTCTAACCCTCTTTTCTGATGATTTACTAGTGTAGACTAATAAGCTACACTATTGGATCAACGAAGGTCTCCTCATAGCTAACAATACCAACAGCTATTCTAACATATCCATCCCTATGGGCACTATAGAAAGTACCGTATTCCTTGTGGATTTTATCATTAAAACAGTTGACGATGGACTAGACCAGTTCTAAGCTCTAAAGTCTGACAAGTACGCCACTTGATTCTTCTGATTGCCTCAGATTGGCTAGGACTTCATAGCCTACTGCCACTCTTCTGATAGATGTTAGATTAACAAGGAGCCCACCAGACCTCTGGCCTGTAGATCTCTAGCCCTGCCACCACCTGATGAAGCCTATTAAACCCTTGCCATCGATTTTGCTTGCCCCTTCAAAAAATTAAAAAACTATAAAACAACGGTAGTAATTATTGGTCGCTTTACCTCCTTCACGCATCTTATACCACTTTAGGATGCAGCCATCTCAGAAAGGGTATTCAGCTCTCTACAGAAGACGATGTTTGATATTAATAGACATCCCTATGAATGGTATGTGACTAAGACTCTGGCTTTACCTCCAAGTTGTAGTCCCATATAATGAAGTCATTGGAAATTCAGGTCTGGATGGCTACTCAATGCTACTAGTAAACCAATAGCCAGGTAGAGTACCAGATTCGTATTCTTAAACAGATGATGAGGAATATCTTGAACAAAAAACAAAACAACTGTCCCAATTCCCTCCCTGCGATACCAATATCTATGAATAGTGGCCACCAGGAATCCTTTAGCCTACTCGCAAGTATCTAGAGAATGGCAAAGTGTCTCTACTAAGTCTATTAGCATAGGGTGTGAAGCGTGGATGGATAGGTCTTCAATAGACAAGGTAAAAGGTATGGAACTAATAGAGTGACCATTCAACTTGTAGTATTAAAGATGATAGTCCGGTGAGGTTTGAGAGTCCAAATCCTTAACCGATTGCAGGCTCTTTATAGACAAATGAATGTAGCTCGGAAAACTTAACCAAAGTGCAAAACTCTTGTCCAACAAACATGCTAGAAGAGGCAGCATACCAAGGTAACTTTATTCTGAAAACAGACGTTTAAAGACGACAGGATTGAGCTAATAAAAGAGGTAATGGAATCTAAACAAGGAGGAACAACTGATCCCTACTACAATACAAATCTAGTAGGGATAGCAGCAGGATAGCGATACTCTAATTGGTAGAAGCAAGGAGGTGTAGTAATAAGTGAAACAAGGTAAGAATAAAAAGTTAGGAAGTCATAACCAACTAGGAAGGGACAACAAACTAGTAGCGCTTATCAGTTATAAACCCAAATAAGTAATAACGAACATCAGGTCTGTAGAAATGTAACTGGTATTGGTTATTATTCTTAAGGTTGACAAGGCTAACCGAACCTAGCAGGGCTAGTAGGAGGTTAGTTTATTTTATGATTGGTTTCAAGTATCGTTTGATACTTAGTTTGTTTTATGTGGGGTTTTATGTATTATGCTAATAACAGATACTTTTTATGTTTTATTTTATCTATTAGGATGATAGATATTTTGTTTGCAGTACCATTTAGGTATATGAGGCATTTATTTTATTGCTGGACTTTACAAGTGGAGCTTAGCTATGTCCGTTGATTGGAAATCAAATGGAAGGATATGGAAGGTTTTGGTAAAGCGAGATCATGTATTTAAGACTGCCCATCTAGAGCTTAGATAGGGCAGAGTTCGACAGACAGAGTTTTCAATATACTTGGTTAAGCAGTTACTTCTTTTCAGTTTGCACGAAACCACAGCAAGTAAGTCTAGGACTTAGCAAGGCTGGCGATATAGTAATTGAATGTTGTTAAACTACTGATTGGGATCTATGGTAGTAATACTGACCTGGACTCCCTACAGTTTGGGATCTGAGTTACTATCATTATACTTTACCGAGACACATTCCTGTCGGTGCCTGATACACTGAGGAAGGCATCACATTTTTTTAACTTCCACATGTAGTTGAGTTTGAAGCAGAAGAGGTATAGAACCTCAGGCTTGCAGCCTATTGCTCAGGATAGGTGACCAGAGACTTCAGACCAGGACAGGGAAGCACGTCCTATGACATGAACTTACCAAAAATAAGGCAGTCAGACCACAATAGTCGAACAATCTACCACCTCCAGCTTCAAGGTAGACGAAGCAGGAAGATAGTAATCACGAGACTAAGTAAAGCCAATGCTAGTGGAATCGGCGAAAGAACTAGCAAAAGAGAAAGCGAGAGCTCTAGGAGTGTTCCCTGCTATACCAAAGGGATTAAAGGGAAAGCAAGTAGTAGCGACCAAGGACGATCCTAGCAGCCCAGACAGGGAAGAGTGCTTGGATAGCTCTAGTGATTCTGACAATATGTCGAATCCAGGACCTAGTGATGCACCAGTGGCTAGAGGACGATCACAAGCAACTACAGCGAAGCTTTCCATCAAGGTTCCTACACTAAAGAAGTTCATTAGTGAAGAAGACGACCTTAAGCCAGAAGCCTTCAATCGTTGGTATCAGTCAGTCCAGTTATACCTATGACTACATAGAGTCTACTCTAAAACAGCCGGAGCAGGAAACTATTGGATACTGTAAACATAAGGGAGAGCTCAAGAAGCAGCTTTCCATGCGGCAGAAAACTATGGTGAAGACCTAACCAGAGAGGGGCTAATACTGGTTAAGAGAACGATTCCTATCATCAAGGCATAAGGATGATCTCTACAAACGATTCCACGAGATTAAGCAAATCAAGAACGGAATGCCATAGTGCATCACCAGTGTAGCTACAGACTTGTTGATATACCAATCACGAATACCAGAAGGCAATAATTCGGAATATGCCTTCATCCAAGGGTTTTTCCAATGTATGCACACTAGGCTAAGGCAAGATGTCGAAACTTGGTACGATTGTAGCGAAACAATCCAGACCACGATAGCCAATGCTGAGAGGGTTGATGCAATCCTTCACGATACGGGAGCCTATGGGTAGGATAAGCAGAATGATCGATACAGAGAAGACAACTCCAAATAGGAGAACAAACCTCAATGGAAGAAAAAGGAACCAAGCAAAACAGAGACTCCTAGAGAGAATAGAGTAGGCTTTACCTGCAGTAGTAAAGGCCATATGGCAAAGGATTGTCCCATCAAAAGTAACAAAGGGAAATGAAAGACACGTAAGAAAGAAACATCATCGAATCCATTTGAAGAAGCCAGCAGCGAAGATGAAGTATATGTTAAAGCCCTAGAAGCCGAGACCAATGGGTCAGCACAGAACACGCTACCTAAGAGTGATAAGAGACACACAATATTGGAAGGAATAATCCTCTTTAACAGCAAACAAGCGCAAGTCCTATTTGATACAGGAACAAATGGAACAGACCTATTGAGGGTAACCTTTGTCACTACACATGGAATCCCATTTACCGAAATGGCAACTCCTGCAACCATTCATATGGCTATTAAAGGGTCACCATCAGAATCCCTGAAAGAATGCAATATTACCATAGTGATAGGGAAAATGAAGAATACTGGAAATAGAATGATGGTGGGAAACTTAGCCAAGTACGATACTTTGATTGGAATGCCATTTCTATCGCAAAATAAAATATCAGTGGAATGTGGAAAGTTGAGGATTCACTTTCCTGACCATAAGATATGGGTTGATTGCACCTCAACCAGCGCCATAATTCGAGCAGCTGTGCCAAGCACTAAAGATATAAAGGAACAATACCTGTAGATATTCCCAGATCCGATTCCTGAAAGGTTACCACCTTTAAGGAAGATCAACCACCGAATCAAATTGAAGGATCTAGAGAATCTGAAAATGATGCCAACATACGGATTACCAGAGAACTACAAATTTCGACTTAAAGCATGGCTACACCTGAAACAGCGCGAAGGAGTCATCGAAAGAGCAGAAGTTCTACAAGTAGCACCTGTGTTTGTGTCAGTCAAAGGGAAGACTGATGGCAGAATCAGATGCCTAGCGGACCTTACAGTGGGATATGACAATACTCAGAAGGATCATGAATCTATTCCAAACCAAAGGAAGCGACTTAATGCATTAAGGAAGAGCGCGAAACAGAAGAAATATCGACCTAAGCGATGCCTATTTTTGAACTAGGGTTCACCCTGAAGATGTTAAATATAAGAGTATTATAACACCCATTAGAGGTTTCGTCAGCAAGGTTATGTTACAAGGAGACATGAATGCACCAGGAACATTGACGAGGATCATGTCGACCAACACGCCGACTACTTAGGAGAATTATTGTGCGTGTATATCGACGATATACTCATATTCTCTGATACAGAGTTCGACCACTTGAAACACATCAAAGTAGTCTGTGACAGGTTGGGAAAGTGGAATTTTTGGCGAGCAGAAAGAAGTCAGACTTCTTTGCAAAAGAATCACCACTACGAGGTTACGTCATTGATAACATCGTGCTTAGAGTATCCCATGAAAAGATAAGGAGGATTGAGGAGGGGGAAACACCGAAGAATAAGAAGTAACTTCAGGAGTTCCTAGAATTGGTAAACTACATTTGCCAATTCGTACCACATATCGCCAATATCACAGCACGCTTGATGGATCTTAGCGGAAATGAGGAATTTGTCTAGACATCAACACATGATCAATGCATCTAGAATCTGAAGGAGATCGCCAAACAGAACCAGGTCATGAGGCCAATCAACTTCATCTCCGGACATAAGATATGGCTGATAACCGATGCCTCTCACTCAGGGGTAGGAGCTTAGGTACAATAAGGATATACACATGAAAGGGCGTGGGCAGCAGCATGGTACAGCAGGAAATTCACCCACTCACACATGAATTATGGAAGAACCAACTATGAGGTACTTGCAATCATGGATGCCTTAACCTCCTTTGATCATATTCTTGCAGGGTATGAATTTATGATCATAACTGACTACCAACTATTGGTGTACCTGAAGACATACAAGAACCCCTCACCCAAGCAGCTGAGGTGGCGGACCCATTTGGGAATCTATGAGGCAAAGATAGGTTATAGGCATGGGAAGGGAAACTATTTAGCAGACGCCCTTTTCCGTCTACATGAGCAATTTGATCCTGAACCAAACTACGCTACAGACCCTACCAATGAGGAAGATTCAAACCCACACAACATACCTTTTTCATCCTCAAACATGTGGCGCTTTGAACCACTTCCTATTGAAGAACCACTTTCATCAGATAACTTTGATTGTTCAATCAGGTAAGGAAACGATTGGGGAGACAAAGTCACCCTAGAAATTAGCGATGATGAATGAAATCATGCGGCTATGCACTGGAGTGCATGCTATGATCGACAGTGTATCCTCCATGAGGACCAGAAGCTTAGAGACAAGATAGTTCTGCCTGAATTAGTGTCTGCCTACGAATAAAGGAATAGCATCTTGCTACCTCCACGGCTGGTACTAGACCTATATGCAATCAGGAGACGTTTGAATAAGCAACTCGGAGATATGAGTTCTGAGTACCAGGACCAGCAGAGTCCTTACTACCAACAAGCCACGGAGCCGAAGCGACCCCTCTACTCAAATGCGGCACCCAGCCAACCAAGGCTTATGCCAGTCATCGAGCCAGCTACCCTCCCTGACCACCAGCGTACAGTCTACAAGCTCTATGAGGATGAGGAGGAGCAAGTACCATGCCTGGAGCGAGTACATGATGAACAGCAGTGGTAGTAGAGATGAGTAGCCAATGGACAAGACTGATGTTGGAAGCATACAGGAACGACGACAAGTAGAAGAAATCTTCTGATGCTAGCAACACAGAGAGAAGTGGCAAGCTCTCCTACTAGAGGATTGGTGATGGACTGATGTATGCAACGACCAGGGGTGGTCAAGATTGCCTATATATACCAAAGAGACATGCAGTAAATTGGGATGACGCTCAGGTTGATCGTTATCCATGAGATATCCAACAGAGGACATCACAGCGCAGATAGAAATCTACGCTATGGGATAGAATACATCTTCATACTAGAGATTAGGAAGTGTTTTCGAGACTATGTTTGCCCATACGACCTATGCTCTAGGAATAAGGAATGCAACAAGCTATCTGAAGGAGAGGCACTGTCTATGCCGGTACCCTCAGAGATATTCATGTCCTATGCTCTCAACTATTCAGGAACATTTAACTAGTTATAAAACAACAAGTATGATACTGTACTAGTGTTTATCGATAGGACAGTTGGGTTTACTTGGTTTATGCCTAAACATTCGAACAGTTAAGCCTGGGAGACCCTCAACCTCCTTTGCCCCCATATCTTCATTCCACATGGAGTGCCTACTTCTATTATCAGCGATGCTAACCACGTTTTATCTCACGATTTTGGGCCCAAAGCAAGAAGTCTTTGGGTATCGAACACATCTAGGTAGTGTCTGGACAGAACGAGATCAATGGCCAGGTTGATAGAAAGATTAGGGAACTTAAGACTGCCGTAAAGATATGATGTCAACAAGCGCCAGAACAACTAGTTACTTGTACTTCCTGATCTAGCAGCCTACGAGAATACAGGACATTCTGATGTCTTAAACATGTCACCATACAAGGCAGTGTATGGACGGGACTACCCTATCTTGTCGGCAATAAGAGTGAGAAACACTGAGGTGCCTGCCTCCCATGACTTCATGAAAAGACACTAGGAATTATGAAACGAGGCCTATAAATATGTCAAGATGGCAAGATTTAGCAGCACCAGAATAGCAGCAAGGAGGAGGACCACCCACAAACCCATTGATGTAGGGAAATAATTGTTGGTATGGGGATACCTAGTCGCTACGGAATCTGATAGAAGCAAGAAGATGGAACCCAAATGGCGAAGACCATTCAAGGTTTTGGAATACGATTCCTACACACAAAACCACACAGTCAAGATGGACGCTAGGATTTATTGACGCAAGTTGGGGGTATTTCATTGCTCTATGGTTAAGTGATTCATGGAGAACAAGGATAATAGGTTTCTCGGCATGGCCTATGCGAAACCAGCGCCCATCCTTGTTGTAGAGGTAACAGAATTGGAAGTTGAACAAGTGTTGGATCACCGCCACCACTATGGACGAGACTAGTTCCTTATTAAGTGGAAAGGTTATGAGGATTATGAGAACAGCTGGGAGCCGGTTGAAGGTTTGGAGAATGTTATGAACCTAGTGCGGGATTGGTGGACGGAAAACTGTCCAGGCGACGAGTTTCCTAACATTACAAAATATATCGAGATTGGATTCACACCAAAGACAGTAGTATACAAGGAGTTTACTGACAAAGGAAAGGTGGATGATGGATTCTGGAAACCCTACTTGGAGAGCTACAATGACGACTCAGGAGTCTCGGATTATGGCGAAGTTATCAAGACTAGGTTTTGATTTGTTTTTCTGATTATAGTCAAAAAATTTGGTTATGATATTGGAAACAGTTGTTTTATTTCCCAGGTGTAACCGGTATTGGTTACTATTGTTAAGGTTAACCAGGCTAACGGCAACTAGTAGCACTAGTATAGGGTTAGTTTGTTTTATAATTGGTTTCAAATATCGTTTGATACGTAGTTTATTTTATGTAAGGTTTTATGTATCAGGCTGATACCCGATACGTTTTATGTTTCATTTTATGTATCTGGATGATAGATATTTTATTTGCAGTACCATTTAGGTACAGGAGGAATTTCTTTTATTGGAGGACTTTACAAGCTGAGCTTGACTATATCTGTTGTTTCTAAATCAAAGGGAAGGATTTGGAAAGCTTTGAAAACGTGAGATCATGTATTTAAGACTGCCCCTCTGGAGCTCAGATAGGGCAGACTTCGACTGACAGAGTTTTCAATAAACTTGGTGGAGCAGTTACTTCTTTTCAGTTCGCACGAAACCACAGCAAGTAAGTCTAGGACTTAGCAAGGCTGGCGATATAGTAATCAATGACTGTTAAACAACTTATTAAGATCTCCGGTAATAATACTCACTTGAAGTCCCCACAGTTTGGGATCTGAGTTAGTAACATTATACCATACCGAGACGCATTCCTGTTGGTGAGTGATACACCCAGGGAGGCGTCACAAGTAATAAGAGAAATATACTAGGATTACATTATAAATCCTGTAGAATATCTCCTTACCAAGCACTATATCGACGTGCTTCGAAGCCCATCTTTCCTGTTTGGAGATTTGCTAGCAATGTACCAGTAGTGCACGAGATGTTCAATACCTATGTATCCACCAGAATAGAAGTTTATATTACCAGAAAAGTAAGCTACATTCCGGCAAACAGTACCGTCAGATAAGGAGAGGAACTCTTAACGAGTAGCATTCAAATTGGTACTAGAGTTCTCAATACAGGACGCTGGTACACTACACCCGTTGACGATATAAGAAGTTACTGGGTTGCTGGTTTGGACCCTTTGATGACCTAGAACATGACTCTAGTACCGATAAGTACCTGCTAGAATTGCCCAATAGAATGAAGCATCTTAAGCAATACTTTTACATCTTATGCCTTAAGGAATACCATGAGAACGATCTGAATAGATTGGAATCCAGGATGATGGATAGGCCAGCCCCTACACTAATTAACCATACAAGGAATCGGAAGCAGAGAAGATACTAGAATATTGTCTACAGAACCATTGAGTTGAATTTCGTGAACAAGGAAATTGTATGAAATGACAAATGACTCCTGGAAACCTATCAATAATATCGAGAACTCAATGGATATCCTAGAGGTGTATTAGAAAGAAAACTACAGGACAAAACCGATGCCTATAATCACATCCCACTATATCTGGCCCTCATGAGAGCCTATGGAAGTTTCTACAATCCCTTGCACTCGACCTATAGTAACTAACGATTTTTGGTATAGTTCTAGAAGTCAAAAGTCTACACCAAGCATTTTCAAATGGGGGACACCTTGGCATCCAGCCACAAATATACAAAATGCCATCTAGGTTTAATCCCTGGTTTGTGCAAAATCAATCAACCATTATCAAGTCCCACTGGATAGAATATCATATAGGAATTGCATATTTATTAACTTGTAACTAAAATGATATCTATCTATATTGCAGAAACTCTGTGATGAAAATTGTATCTAGTAGAAACAATTGATTTATAAGTTTCTGATCCATAAATTGTTCCTGTATCAAAGGCATTGATAATTCTCTTTACCTGATTGGCAAACTTCCATGTCAACTCCTAAGAGACTTGTTCCATAGATTCTGGAACTAATCTTTTAAGAGAGGGAAAATCATATTCCCAATATTCACGAGTATACCTCTTCGCAGTACCCCAAAAGTACTCCTTGAAGGTAATTTCACAATGGAAGGGTGGATAAAATAGTACCTGATATCGAGTTGCCTCTATGGCCTCTTAGAGTTGGTCTTCTTGGGATTTGAAGTCCGGTTGCAAAGCCAGCAGCCCTCTTGCACAGCATAGACTACCTCTTAGACATTGCGAATTAAGTTTGGACTTACCTGAAGACGTTTTAATACTATATTGAGTGAGAAAACGGGAATCATTAGTTGGCCAAAGATGACGCTCAGATAAGAGTTTGCGAAGCCCCTTTGGAGTTCCATTAGGAGTAATCAAATTCTGAAGCCAACTATTTTATGGATGATCAGAATCTATAACAATAGTGTAACGCATTGGTTTGGCATTCTTTCCACCATCTTCTAGGGTCATTTTTGCTACCCTAGGAGCATCATCAGCAAACTTAATCTCACTTTTGGTATTGTCAAATATAAATAGAACTTGGCAGCCAGGAAACTCCTCTTCAAAAGTAGGTATAGCCTTACTCAATACTTGATCCAATAGCTTTGCCCCATCCCACCATATCTCACCACTACATTTAGTATTTCACATACACGACCACCCCTTAGTCTCGTAATAAGGGTTAATAATTTTAAAAAATGCAAACCTTGGCCTCTACCCTTCTTACATATAGGATTATGGTCCTCATGAGTTCAAACTAACCTCTTTCTATCTTTCGCATTGAATGTTCATTCATCATCATTGACAAATATCAAGGGCTGTTTAGTACTTACTAGTAGTGACTTACTTGGCTGTGAATTCAAGTCGGAATCCGATTCAATCAAGTGACCTTTAACAGATATTAATAAGGGTAAGAATACTTCCTTACGATAAGTGACCATATACTTCCTATCATGACTCTTATTGTATACTACTTTCTTAACTTCTTTCCATTTATAACATAACTTAGGTTGTCATCTTGAACTTGTTCGACTGCTAATTGACTTTTCAATATAGCGAATACTTCGACCATTGCCTGAACTAATAACAAGGTCTTTTGAATGAGCCCAGGCCTGTTTATTAACTAGAGCCAATTTGTAGTAATCAATATCTATAATTGTACTTAGAAGCTCTCACTCATTTAGAATTAATTGACTTCCTTTGACCATATGATGAAATATACTCCTGAATTGATAATTAGGTACCTTCATCATTTAGCATACAGGCAATTTTCTCATACTTGCCTGGTGTGGTGACATTGATTCTATATTACTGCACCCAAGAGACCTCATCCTGCATCATACACCATATTACTCGTCCATCTGCGTTACTCCCTGTAGCTACTTGTCCCGCAAGAATCTTATATGATCTTAAATAATTCAAGTTTGGCCTATGTAGAGCTTACTGTTCTTGAAATGCTAGAAGCTTGAGAAAAGGGGTAACATTGTAATACTGGCGAAGGTATGGTCCACTATATAGAATCCTCTTGGTACCTGTGTAAGGTGAAGTAATCTTCTTAATATCTCCAATTGCCTTTAAGAAAATATTAAGACATTCAGTTCAAGCAATACTGGGAGTTGCTTGACAGCGAGGGCAATGTAGCATTGATGCAGAAAATAGAGTTGCATCATCATCGCCAAGATTATCACTTACTGGAAGTTGTTCTGGAAACTCATTCTCTTGTTCAATATCAATAATTACCTGTTTATTGGCTATAACCTTTGTGTGTGATAGTAGACACAACTTTCGAGTACGAAAAGTACTAGGATTTAGTCTGACTTGAATACTAATTATTACATATTAGAATCTAATTGAACCATATTATACTAGTACAGATATGACTATTTGACAATTTACTAAGATTCAATAATAGTATTTTCTGACTCAGGTGGAGCTTGAGATTGTTACACATAGGCGAAAATGGTACAAATTATATAATGTGATAGTATATAGAACCGGGAGGTTACTATTTTACTACAACCCATGCTGGCAAGAAGTAGTGTCTATAGTAGAGCTACTCAGTCTTGATGAAAGATCTAGACTTTAAGAAAGGAGCACTAAGACTTTTAATAATCAGAATGCATAAGCACTAGAGTGCATTTATGCTTCAAAGACGGCCATCCAGACTAATAAACTGGAATTCCGTAAGATGTTAGAAATTGGGCTACCTTAACTTGAACTTAGTTCAATTTGCAAATGAATGGAAGGCTATCTACTGGTGGAGTGCTAGACATCCTCAGATTAATAGTTATCTCGGATGATCATTTGACTGAATGAGGCATGCATTTTCATGGTCAAATAGTATTTCCACTATCTTTGACCATGGCCTAGGTGTCAAAGGATACTACATCTATATGGCTAACATAAGTACCGGGAAAAGTGAATAAATAGCTAGCTATCCCCAAAGTTAAGGTTCACGCTCTGCGCCCCCAATTTTCCCCCCGCTTGAAATTATTACTTTTTCCAGCCGATTAAAACTTCACATTTTGTGTGGCAACAGCCACAACACACCCAATCTGGCCTCTCGCTTAAGCTTCACTCTTTAGCGACACTGCCCCACTCTGTGTATCACAGTGACGGCTACTGCTTCCCCTGGCAGCTCCAGGTCAGCCTCGCGCACCAAGCACTGCACAGCCCCCTACTCAGCCCACTCCTCTCGCGCCAGCACCCCTAGACCCCTCCCTGACCACCTGATCGAAACTCAAAACCTCCTGGACGCCATATTGACCCAGTTCAGCCTCTCCCGTAAATCTTTCCCTGTGTTTAACAACACCCTCCTCCACAACCTCTCCGATGGGGAAGCCACCATCATTCCAGTCCTCTGCACCGCCCTCTCAGGAATCAACGAGGCAGTTAGCTGACTATCCACACCAACCACCCAGGTGGATGAGATCTCCTCCACTATCTCTGTCCCAGCCCCTCCCTCTAAATCAGCTCCTCTAGCTATTGCAGCCCTGGAGGCCACAGTCAGAGACCTATCCCTTCGCCTCACATCTGGAGCAACTACCAGACAGTCCCCCCTCCTGCCGTGGTGTCTCCTCTCCCTCCAACGGCTCGAACCAGGTCACTCCCCAACCCTGAACCCCAAACCAAATAAGAGGGCAATCAAGGCCCCAATCCTGACGTCCCCTGCTATGACACAGTTGAAAAACAGTGGTATGGCAACCCTGCCGCATATGCCGTCTGCCAACGACACTCCTTGGAAGCCCTAGAGTATAGGGCTGGCAAATACGCTCCCCTAACCGAGCTTAGCACGCCCCCCTCCTCCTGTAACAACCAACCCTCTGGCACCCAGCCCCTCTCTGCCAACAAGTCCTATGCTGCAGCCGCAGCAGGACTGTCCTCTGCACACGCAACCAAAAGAAAAGGGCAGTGGCGAGTCAGATCGGCTCTGGTCGCAGTGTCCAACGACAGCCTGCCCTCAGTCTTGGGGACTGGCACCATTGCCCTTTGCTGAACCCAGATTCTTCGCCCCTTACACCTTACCAACACCTCATGCAGGAGCTGCCGTCCTGAGGCAGGTCAACTGCCACTTTCCCCTCTCCTGCTCTACACGTGTCAATCCTAAGGTTTCACTCACCCTCCTGGGCACTGACCCATACACCCCCTCCACTCCTTATTCACCCTACTATGAAGCTATCACTAACCGGCTTTCCCAAGCTTCCCTGTTAGGAAACAACCCTTACCGCTCCTGTCGCCTCACCCCAATTGAGGTCCAATTGGTCTTCCATAGCCTACCTAGAGCCTACCTCCAGGAGGATCAAGTTGACCAATTCCAGCCCTCTCTGAGACAATCTGCAATGCAACTCAGGTTGTCATCTTGTCACAACGCTTTCTCCAAACTGACCCTGACATTCGAGCATCAGATGCCACTACTACAGTAGTAGTCACCGTGGGTCCTGATGATGTCAACAGGCTTGGCTCCACTATCAGACTCTTCTCCCATCCGCGCAAAGTCGAAAAGGCACACTACTTGGGAAGTTTATCAAATGCAGGAAGTGTTGGCTTTACGGCCATCCCTCCCCTATGTGCTAACCCACAACCCCTACTTGCCCCTTCTGGGCTTTGTCACATACACCAGCGGCACACCACTGCCCTATTCCCACCTGCCCCAAAGGGGGAAACACTAAGCCTGTTGCTGGGTGTTTTCCCGCCTCCCCCATGATGTTTTCTAGTTGTACAGGTTCCTACCCTTCCACAGCATGTTCCTGCCCATCATACCCCGACCCTCCCACTGATGATGGTGCCTCCTCTGGGCCCAGGGATGCAGAATGGCCGGGTGACGATATTGACGAAGATGCACAGACTCTACCAGACCCACTCAGGACTCCCTCCTCTACCACTACAGCCATAGATCTTACACACCCAGACCGCAAGTCTGACCAACTAGTGCTCTAGCTGATTCTCGCCCCGAATCTGTTGCACCAGTCCCCTCCTGGCTCTCCAGTTCTCCATTCCCGTATGGCCCATCGGGCTTCCCCCGACAATGGAGTCCTACTTTGGACCCACCTTCCCTGATACTGGCGCCAGGCACTACTTTCACCCTGATTCAGCACAACTGACTTGGGAGCGGGAATGTGTTTCTTTCCTTATTCAATAGCCTTAGGGCTCTGCCCATCCTCCAAACTTGGTCACCCTGCAGGATCCTCCAGTCTTTAAGGGCAGACTAACGATATTATCCTCTTATAAATCTTTTTCCCCACCTACTGCTAAGGGTGCCAAACCTAGGGTTGCTGTAAATGCTCTTCTTGATTTCATGCAAGTTTATGCACTACTACCAGTTTTCTTCGACCGGCGGGACTTTTTGGCAATTGATATTCACTCACCCACCGGGTTGTTTAAATTAGCTCATCGGGTCTTTCGTGTTTATGATGCATACTCCACAACTGAGCCCTCATTCCACCTCCGCACGATCAGTCCTCTATCCTAGTTTAGAGAACATGCTTTCCCCACCATACTGGTTGGCGATCTGAACCTCCATCATCCTCTTTCAGACCCTCTACCGGTCCTCTCTGATACTGAATTTAACATTTCGTTACCATATTTTGATCTAGCCTCCGAGCTAGGCTACTCACTTTTAAACACACTAGGTGTATTCACTAGGTTCCCCTTGTATGGCACATCTAGACCTAGTGTCTTAGACCTTGGCTTTGCAAATTCCTCCCTTGCCCCCTTTGTTAACTCATTGGGGGTCACCCTCCCTCTGACTGGCTCCGACCATGTCCCTATCTTAATAACCCTCTCCACCTTCTTTCTACGCCAGCCAGGCCCCACCCCTAACTGGAACAAAACTGCTTGACACACTCTCTCCCCTCTCCTCAAAGATCTAGCACTCCCACCACCTCCCCCGCTCCAGACCTCAACCTGACTTAGCGCTTGGTTCGACCGCCACCAGGGCACTCTCACTTAACTCCTAGCCCTACCCACACCAAACAAGCGTCCTTGCTTCAGGTCAAAGCCATGGTGGACAGCTGAGTTATACCAGCTCCGCCAGGCTTTCAACAGAGAAGCAAGGGTGTCATGCAGGTCCCCCACGACCAACCTCTCTGAGAGTGCCCGTACCTCCCGTCTGGCTTATTTCAAGGCCATAAAAAAGGCCAAGGCATCACTGTGCAACTTCTTCCTTGCCACATTAGACTCAAAGTTTATTTGGCCTGCACACAGTATCCCTAGTGGACGCCCCCGTGACCGGTTCCCCTCCTTTCCCAATGCCACGACACCCGTCGAAGTCAACACCTTCCTTTTGTATCATTTTTTCCCCCAAAAGACCCCCAACCCTCGCTATCCATCCTGCCACCTTTTGTGGACATCCAGCGCCTTCAGAAATAGGAAGTCTCTCTTGCCCATCCCAAGTCCTCTAACACCTCAGGCCCTGGCCCCTACCTGATACCCTATGGCATATGGAACAGGATCAACAATATCAACCCCACCTTCCTCACCTCCCTCTTAGGTCCCCTTCTGACCTATTGCTTCTACACCCCCTCCCTCAAGAAAGCCAATGGCATTGTCCTCTCCAAGCCAGGCAAATCTGACTACAACTACCCCTCCTCCTTTCGAGTCATTCTCCTACTTGAAACTATCTCCAAGATTCTGGAAAGGATAATGGCAACCCGCCTATTACTCAATGCGGGCACTCAAGGCCTAATCAACTCTAACCAATGCAGCTCGCTTCCAGGACTAAGAACCTTTGACGCTTGCGTAGCCCTTACATATAAAGTCCGCATACTATAGCGTGCAGGCTTCAAGACCTCCACCCTCTTGCTTGGCATCAAAGGTGGCATTGATAATATAGCCTCAAGTTGTTTATCTTTCGTCATTCGCACCAAGGGCGTATCTCCTGCTCTGGTTTTGTGGGTTCGTTTATTTTTGACTGAGTGCAAATATCGCCTGATCTTTTAGGTCTCCCCTAATATTTTCTTACCTGTCCAAGTGGGTGCCCACCAGTGCACCCCAATCTCTCCTTTGTTATTTTTAAATTCTGTATCTCCCCTACACTTGTCTAACCCTAAAGGGATTATGTTCTCTTATATTGATGATTTTACTGTTACTATTGGGTCTGGGTCATACTAGAAGAACATACAGCTTCTTCAACACTACTACACCCACCTTTGCAGGAAGGCCACCCCACTAGTAGTGTCCTTCTCCATTCCCAAAACTGAACTCATCAACTGGCGCACACCATGGCATCGCTCTTCCACCTAACTCGATCCCGTGTCTCTCGATGGGAGCCTCTTCCACCCTTCTTCCACAGTCCGATGGCTAGGATAATAGTTCCCACCCTCGATGGAAACCTCCACTTACTTCCTCAAAAGGCTAGACCTTGTGCAAGGGGCATTTAGTCTCATAAGTCAACTCTCTCTGCTGGCATCGGCATAGCCCCTTACCTAAACTACTGGCTGGTTATGTGCCTGCTCCTTCCTATCATCTCTTATGGGGCTGACCTCCTTATCCCCCACGCTGCCATGATTGGGAAAATGGAAGTGTTTTGGAGCAAGGTCTAACGCTGGGTCCCCAACTGCTTCTCATCGACTCCAGTGTCTATCCTACCCTTTGAGGCTTGCCTACCCCCGGTCAACTCTCTCCTCCCCCATCGCCGAAGGATGGGTGCGCTATGGCATGCCTACTCCCACCCCGAGATCAAAGCGTGTACGGCCCGGCTGCCTCAATTATTTTCATCCTTCTCCAACCTTAGGGCTGGGGACCCCCCCGGGCCTCTCCTTGACGGCCTTAGGGCCAACTATATCGCCCTCCGCTTTGACAAACCAAGGCCCATTGCCGCCATCCACTCCCACCTGCCCATCGATGGGATATGCTGCCTCTTGGTCAAGATAACACACGACGGCTTCAAACTCCCTCAGATAAACTCCCACCTCCTACAGGGCACAGACTTTGCCCCCCCTCCTCTAATTCCAGGCGCCCTCTCCTACAAGTTGCTCAAGGAAGACTGCAAAAAGGACCTTCAAGCCGACTGGACTCTCCAGTCCCCACCCCCCAGATATTACAAGTGTAAGCCATCCCTCCGCCTACATGCCTTCATAGGCAACGACCGCTTTACAGCAGGGAGAATACACCAGATGCGTGCCGGCAAGAGCTATCTTGATGCGCAACCCTCATAGAGTTATACTAATCGCTCTCCCACCTACCCTACCTGTGACTCAGGGGATGAAACCTTTGAGCATGCAATTATCCACTGCACCTGCAAGTCCCAAGAACATCAGCTTTACCCTCCAAAGCTGTCCAGACTGGGCCATGGTATTCCACATTAGGCCGACCTGGACATGATCATAGGTCTCGTGTTATACATCTGTGCAACGCCCACCAATTTCCCGCCTACAGCAACGCCTTCCTGGGGGGATTAGGCACCAAGAGGAATGCGTCTCAGTAAGGTATAATGATAGTAACTCACATCCCAGACTGTCTGGACTTCAAGTGAGTATTACTACCGGAGATCTCAATCAGTTGTTTAACCGCTGTCAATCACTATATCGCCAGCTTCACTAAGTCCTATACTCATTTGCTGTGGTTTCAAGCTAACTGAAGCGAAGTATCTGCTCCACCAACGATATTGCAATCTCTGTCATGCGAAGTCTGCCCTGTCTAAGCTCCTGAGGTGCAGTCTTAAATACATGATCTGGCTTTTTTCAAAGCTTTACTTATCCTTCCATTTGATTTCCAATCAATGGATTTAACCAAGCTCTGCTTGGAAAGTCCTACAATAAAACAAATGCCTTATGTACTTAAACTGTACTGTAAACAAAATATGTATCATCCCGATACACAAAACAAAACATCTAACATATCGGGTATCAGCCTGACACATGGAACCCAACATAAAACAAACTAAGTATTTAACGATACTTTAACCAAACATAAAACAACCTAACCCCTTGCTAGCCCTGCTAGTTTCAGTTAGCCTTTTCAGCCTTAACAATAGTAACCAATACCGGTTACATCTACCATGCCCGTAGTTTTTTCTACCATTGCTTCACCTCCTTCAACTATGACTCAGACTGAGTGGCTTTTCTTTCCTACTATATCTTTCCTTCCAAGTATGATTTCTTTTGATTTTATTTCATTCTACACTTTTTGAATTAGTCGCCATGGTTGGGCGCGGTGACGGTATAGCCATTATGAGGGGAGAACTTCTGCAGTTATTGCTTTTGTTTTGCAATTTTGGAATTAACGTTTCGTGAATGCCGTATCTAACGCTCCATGCAGGTTCCTATATGTTAACAGCGTATATATGAGATAATGAAAAAATAGTAAAATCAATCAACCCATAGTTAAGGGATCATCAAGCAATGGAGGAGAGACCTTAACAATATATTCAGTTAAACTGCTATTGAGTCATCATACCTTAACAGCCATCAAGAAGCCTTTATCATTTATCATACTTTAGCAGATCTTTCCTGAGAGTTCTCCAATTTACTTGTTACAAGCACGGCCTAGGCAATTCAACAGCACCGACTTGGCTACCCAATAACACTAGATTGTTACTCTCTTGTCACAAAAGCTCTATGGTCTTACCAAGGCTATTTTTATACATGCCTTGAGAATACCACGACGCTCAAACTTTTCATTCATGCATATATTGCAGGCACTGCCGACCTCTCAACTTTGACACTGTATTTCCTATCTGCTGTGAACAGTACGCACTTGACCACCATCCATTAGCTCTGTGCCATCGACATCACATATAGCGGATATATAGAGAATATATCCATCGACAGGATACACGGTGGATAACTCCCTTTACAAAAAGGAAATTATAATTTACCCTATACCTAAGTTGAAAAGAAATCTCCTTTATAACTTGTGGTTATACCGAACTTCAATCTATTAAACCATCTCAGTTTACAAAAACATTTTCTTACAAAAGATCAATTTAGCTAAACTAGTTTTCATGGCTACAGCTGGTGATGACACACTGGTTCCTAGTCCTTTGGGACCAGATAGGATGATTGAAGAGGACGATACTGAATCAACCCCTCCAGCTTCCTTTATTCCATCCAGAAGCCATACCAACTCTTCCATCACACATTTTAGTCGACCACCATTCCCAGTTCTGCAACATGCTGAGCGAGCTAAGAATCCTGTGAGTACTCAAGATAACTTCCAGCCAAATATTGTCGATGAATTATGCTACCTGAACCAATCCTTGAAAGAAACTGCAGACTAGAATCATAGAGTGATTACAGCAATATCACAGGAGGTCAGGCAAGGATACACAATTCTAGAATTATTGCAAAGCCGAATGGCTAGAGGTGAGGTTATCAAGGATGCTGAAATACAGGAAGACGCAGAGTACTAGAACTGTAACGGACTCCTACTATGTATCTACTATTACAACAGTCTTGATGTTGGTTATTACTTATTTGAGTTTATACCTGATAAGCGCTACTATTTGGTTGTCCTTTCCTACTTGGTTATGACTCCTAACTGGTTATTCTTACCTTGTTTCGCCTATCACTACGCCTCCTAGCTTCTACCCATTTGGGTATTGCTATCATCATGCTATACCTACTGTATTTGTATAGTATTAGCGATTTTCTTGATTCTTCCTGTTTGGATTCCATTACTTGTTTTGTTAGCTCCATCCTGTCGCTTTTAACCCTTTGTTTTCGGAATATGATTACCTTGTTATGCTGCCTTGGTTAGCATGTTTGTTGGAAAGGATGTTTGCACTTTGGTTGAGTTTTCCTAGCTACAATCTTTTGTATTTAAAGAGCCTGCAATCCCTTAAGGATTCAGACTCTCAATCCTCACTGGACTATCATCTTTAATACTACAAGTTGAATGGTCACTCTATTAGTTTCATACCTTTTACCTTATCTATTGAAGACCTATCCATCGACACTTCTCCTCCTATCCTAATAGTATCTTCAGAGTCCCTTTGGGATTCTTGAGATACTTGGGAGTAGGTTACATTTTTTGACCTAGACTCAAGTATACCATTGATCTTCAGCAGAGGACTGATTACCCTTCGCCTACGTTGACCCTGTTGTACTAATACACTTCCCTGTATCCAAGAAAGTCTTGAGCGGACTCATGGCGAGACCAGCTCACCCTAGCTGGCAACCATTTCTCCTCACAGAGATACCAGAATGCACTTTACTAGAGGATCAGTAGCATCCTCCTAAGGACCCCAAAGTCAAGCGCCAATACCCTCTCCTGCACTACCATCTGAGGATTCAGAACTATCTTCAGTAGATAGCATCACTAGCGAAGAAGAGGACCAAGACCAAGCCTAAGACCAAGCCGCAGCCCAAGCTCCACACACCATGTCCAAGAACAAGTCCCAGAACAGCTCCACCAAGAAGTCCAATCCAAGAAAGAACCAAGGTCAGAATCATAATCAGAGACCAGTCCACTGGACACTCCAGGACCAGCACCCCCAGCTTCGCCACCTAGACCCCCCAGTCTACCAAGAGAACCGAGAGAACCAAGCCCAGCACCAGACGATTTACCAAGTCCACCAAGACCAGCTAGTCTACCTAGTCCACCAAGAAATCTAAGCCCTGCACCAGTCGCCATGTCAGTTCCACCAGAAGGAAACAATCGTTCTAAATGGCCTGGACCATTTACATTCACAAGAGAAGGAAAAGATCGAGACCTATTGAGAATCAACTCATGGTTCAACAATGTCCATCGATACATTGCCACCTTTGGCATAACTGACGATGCCCCTGAAGCCCTGCAATACTATGGAGCCTATTGCAGAGAAAAAGCTTTTGATAAATTTACCCAATATGAAGCTTCCCAAGGAGACCACACAGTTGCTGTACTCAAACAGAAATTCGAGGCCGACTTCCTTCCCTCCACATCTACAGATACCCTCTATCAACAGTGGCTACAAGTCAACCAAACTACTGGCTGAAAAACAGCACCGATTACTGATACTCGAATCAGACTTGAAACTTTAAGAGACAGTCTCCCCGCAGGGACAATTTCGGATCATACAGTGTGTCAGAGACTCCTAGATGCCATGGATATCAAACTCCAGCGAGAAGTGAATCCACATATCACTTCAGACACCTCCTTTAGCCAGCTAGTGGATATAGCGGAAAAGCAAGATGCAATTGCCCACTCTACAGGACTTTGTAGAAATCGTCAAGGAAATGCAACCTCTAATGCAGTTTCCCAACAAGTACCCTAGTGGCCCCAGAACAACACCCAGCGAAACCAACCAAGGTTCTCCCATAACACCTCTCAGCATCCAAGAGTATCCTAGGCTGTGAAGGACCGGCGTAGGAGAGACAATGACTGTTACTAATGTGGAAAGAATGGACACTACTCCACTAACTGCTTTGAAAATAAGAAGATTAGGAGCATCCAGCAGCGAGGAAATGGAGGCCCTGGAGAATCCAGGAGACCACAGAATATCAGAAGAATAAACCACACCCAGGAAGATGATCCCGAAGTGAAGGAATCAGTCACGGTTACCACAAACCATTCAGGACCTAAAGGAACTCAATCCCAAGCCCTCAAAGCATACATCACAGTCAATGGCCACAAAGCAAAGGCACTATTCGATACAGGAACCACAGGAGACAACTTGATATCAGGAAAGTTAGTCTGTAACGGGGGCACCCTATAGGAAGATGGATCCTAAGGTTGCGACCGCACCAAAAGACTCAACGCAAAGTTCACAGAAGGTAAAGATAAAAACAATTGAATCAAATGATAAAACTTAATATCGTTAAGCCAGAGCTTCACTCAATTCAAGCTTTTTTCGAGAGGATCGTTGGTTATGAGAGTAGAGTGCCGTTCGCGTTTACTTAAGTAGAATTATAAAGCCAACGACACCCATCCCTACACCGACCGTTAAGAGAGCTCCCTTCTCCACTCAGGGATCATCTGACACATGGCCCTTCC
>QFET01010356.1:0-53643 GCA_003316355.1 Tuber calosporum | reverse complement strand
AGTCAATAAACTGCTTCGTACAGTGGGAGCCGTAACCATCCAGTAGGAGTAGTCGATATATGCCAACTTGGCGCATTGAAGAAAACTTTTCAAAGTGAACTAGCCAATCCATAGTTAGGTGGTCATTGGTATAGCCAGCTTCCGATATTCCAACAAGATAGTTATTTGGAATTGAAGTATTTGCATACCAGGCTTGCTGATGTATAGCTCCAGGAACGATAATCATAGGAGGCAAGACAGCACCATCACCACTGATGGCTTCACAAACGGTAAAAAGCTCACGGTTTGAAGAGCTTCCGAGAGTAGGCTGACGGGTGGGATCGCGTGTAATGATCCATTGATCTCGGCCAATTCCAGTACGAAATCCAGTTTCATCAAAGTTATAAGTGTCGCCAATCTGAAACTTATACTCGTTGCATACTGCATCGTATCTCTCAAACCAGTTGCGTATATCATCTGGCTGGTGGGCATTTTTTCTATTCACATCTATGGTGCGTTGCTTGCGAATAAAGTATTCTGGATGCCGACTGAGAAAGCGTGTTGCCCACTGGTTGCTCACGACTGGGACTGGTAAAGGAGCTGAATGTGCTTGCTGCAGAATGGTATTTGCGGCGCCGGAAACCATTTGAAGACGAGAACTGGTTCCAATCATATCGAGCCGATCAAGGTATTGGCATAGGGCAGCCTCCTGGTCTTCGGATAGCTTGCGGTTTGCTGCTGGTCTTTCTTGCTTGGATTGGCAGCCTTCCCAGTGGGCTTTGAGTCTTCTAAGCGGTATTTCGTAGGAATTGGCGAGGGCAGAGAGGTCTGGATCATCATCCTGTGTCGTGTGAAGAAAAGTGAGAGCGGCCTGTATGCGGGCTTTAATATTGGAATATGGTTCAACCCTTTGACTGGGAGGTATAAGTGCTGCCTGAGAGATTGTAGACATGATTGGCTATGCTGTATGAAGTATCAAGGATCAGAGGGAGGGCATTCAATGTGAGTGGGTAGAAAATTATCTTGGTAGATGTGTATTGAATTTGGATACTCTGTTTAGTAATAAAATTTGCTTACTTTCTAGGGTTGAATTACAGGGTTTCTATGCTAAGCCACAAATTACCATTGAGCTGTAAAATACCGTTGAGCTGTCAGGCACTCTCTTGAGAGTGCCCACGGTCGCGAGCCAGCGAGCGATTGTGGGTTGTAGTGCAACGCAACCACAACCTTGGCACGAGTATGGCCTCTCACCCAATATGCATTAAAGGACAGACTGTCATGTCCAAGGCAATAATCACAAAGTGCAATGTCAAAAACTTAGATATCAACTTCATGGTAAGAGGAGAAGAGAAGGCAAAAGATGATCCAAAGTAGTTACTCAGGAAAGAGGGGCTATAACGACTACGAAATGAGAGCTAGCTAATGCCAAAACAATAGACCCTGACTGATGGAATGCTATTCAACAATGTATGGCTTTATATTCCCCAGGATGAAACCCTGCAAACTGATATTGCAATGAGCTTTGATGACTCAAAAATTGCTGGACACTTTAGTTAAGAAAAAACTCTAGAAACTTTCACAGGAGACTTTTACTGGAAAGGAATTACCCAATGGATAAAACACTATGTACAGTCATGTACACAATGCCAAGAGGCCAAGGCACCAAGACACGCATGCTTTGGCCTACTACAACTAATACAAGTACCATTTGAAGCTTGGGCATCTACCATAGTAGATTTTATTGCGCAAGTACTCAAATCTGCAGGATACCGCCAAAATCTGGTTATAGTTGACCAATTCTCAAAAATGGCTGACTTTATCAGATTGGAAGACACTGCGACAGCAAGAGATGTTGCTCTGGTATTCATCAAGGAAGATAGGACACTTGATTGTCCAACAACAGAAATCATCACAGATACAGATGGCAAGTTTGCAGAAGAATTTTGGGAATCCTTGTAAAAGGTGTTAGCCATCAAAAGGAAAATGTCGACGCCATACCAACCCTAGACTGATGGACAAACAGAAAGAGTCAACCAAGAACTTGGAGGCTACCTCTGGATATTTGTCCACTATGATCAGGATGACTTTTACCACCTCTTACCATTAGCCGACTATACCGACAACAAGACAGTAACTAGCGCACATGGAGTAACCGCATTCTTCACAAAATATTGTTACAATTCTCAGACTGAATGGATGAAGGAGTAGAAGCTCAGAATCCTGGGGCAACTATATATACTAACTCGATGAAAGCGATACACGAAAAGGCAAAAGAATCCTTGAAAAAACTCGTGAAGAAATGAACAAGTACTATGACTATAAAGCTTGCAGTCTCAGACTTCAAAATTGGCAACTTTGTTATGCTAAATGCGAGGAATATCTGCACTAAACGACCATCCATGAAGCTAGTACCAAAATTATATGGGCTGTTCGAAATCCTAGAGCAACAAGGGGACATAGCCTACAAGTTGGAAATATCAGAGCGATGGAATATCCATCCAGTATTCCATGTATCACTACTTGATCCATACTAAACATCAGTTCGCCCAGGCCGAGACCAACTACCTCTGGCACTAGAAGAGGTTAAAGTTAACATAGAATGGAAGATGGAAAAGATTATTAAGAGTGAAATAATCTTTTATGAGGGAAGATTCAGAGGACATTGATGAGCTGTCCAAAAACTGCGATACTTTGTCAAGTGGAAAGGATGTTAGGAGAATGAGAACCCCAGGGAACTAGTGGAGCACTTATAGAATGCTCAAGAATTGGTTGAAGTTTTACACAGGGAAAATCTGGAGATGCCCAGGTTGGGCTAGGTAGTAACTGTGGAAGGGGTATTCCGACTATGCTCAAGTTATCGCAGGAGGATTTTTAACCCAACTGTGAGGAAAAAGAAGAGGTTATATTGCTTCAGGCCGAAGCTGGGAAAGGGGGAGCCGATGTTACCCATATGGGAAATAGTACAAATTATATGATGTGATAGTATATAGAGCTGGGAGGTTACTATGTGACTATAACCCCTCCGGGCAATAAGTAGTGTCTATAGCAGAGGTGCTCAGTCTGGGTGAAAGATCTAGACTCTACACAAGGAGGACTAAGACTGTTGATAATCCAGATACATATACATCTGAGTGCATAGAGAAAAGAAAAACAGCCATCCAGGATGACCAAATGATATTCCGTAAGATGTTGGCAATTAGGCTACATCAACTTGAACTTAGTTCATTTGGCAAATAGAGCGAAGGCTATCTACAGGTGGAGTGCTAGACACCTGCCAAATAATAAATAGGTCATGGATCATTTGACAGAGCGAGGCTTAGATCTTCAAAGTCAAACGGGGTATCCACCTTCTGTGACCATGGCTCAGGTATTCAAGGATACATAATATATGGATAACATAAGTACCGGGAGAATTGTATAAATAACTAACTGTCCCCCATGGTTAAGGGGCACACTCCACGCCCTCTATTTTCCTCCCACTTGAAATTCTTGCCCTTTTTAGACAATCAAAACTTCGCTCCTTGAGTGGCAACGGCCACAACACACCAAATCTTGCCCCTCACTTAAACTTCACTCTTTAGCGCCAAAGCTACACTTCCTGTGTAACAGTGATGGCTACTGCTTCCACTGGCCTCTCCAGGTCTGCCTTACCGACCCAGCACCGCACAGCCCCCTATACAGCCCACTCCTATCGCGCAAGCAACCCTGGGCCCCTCCCTTACTACCTTATCGCTACCCAGAACCTCCTGGACAGTAAAGTAACACAGTTTAGCCTCTCCTCTGAGTCCTTCCTAGCCTTAGACCACTCCCTTCTCCACCACCCTTCTGATGGGCAGCTACCATCAACCCACTCCTGTCAACAGCCCTCTCTGGAATCAATGAGGTGGTTAGCCGACTTGCTACTCTAACCACGCACCTGGATGTGATCTCCTCCGCTATCCCTCTCCCTCCAGCTCCCGCTACTACAGCCCCCCTCACTATCGCAGCCTTGGAGGCTAAACTCAGACACCTCTCCCTTCACATCATGGCAGGAGCCACTGCCAAACAACTCCCTCCTCCTCTCCCGGTCCCACCTCGCTCTCCGCCAGCAGGACCTAGATCCCTCACCAACCATGTAGCTCCATCTCACATGAAGTAGATCAAGGCCCTGACCCCAACCTCCCCTGCCATGATACTGGTAAAAAAGCAGTGGTATGGCAACCTAGCCACAATCACGGTCCGTCACTCACGCTCCTGGGAAGCCAAAGAGTATAGAGCTTGCAAATACTCCCCCGTAACTGTGTTTCGCAGAGCCTCCCCTTCCTCTAACACCCCACCACCACACCCCTAGTTGCACTCTCCTAACAAGTCCTATGGTGCAGTCGCAGCCAACCCATCCTCTCCACTCAAAGCCAAAAGCACAGCGAAGAAACCAGCTACGCTGGCACAAGTTGCAGCGTCCAACGGCAGCAGCCCTCAGTCTTGGGGGCTAGCACCGTTGCCCACTGCCGCGCACAGATTCTGTTCCTCTCACACGTCTCCTGCACCTCACGCCGAGGTTGACTGAATGGCGGCAACCGCCGCAGACCTAAAGGCTGCCGTCCTCCGGCAAGCAAACTGCCCCTTCCCCCTCTCCTTTTCGGCACGAGTCAATCCTAAAGGCTCACTCACCCTCCCGGGAACCAACCCACATGCTCCCTCCACTGCCTACTCAACCTACTATGAAGCTATGACTAACTGCCTCAACCAAGCTTTCCCAGTAGGCAGCAACCCTTACCGCCCCTTCCGCCCTGCCCCAAATGAGGTCCAACTGGCATTACATAGCCTTCCTACGGCTGGCCTCCCTGAGGACCAAGCTAACCTCTTCCCTGCCCTCTGTGAGCCAGTCCGCAATGCAACCGCTGTCGCTATCTGCTCCCTATGCTTCCTCCAAACTGTCCCTAACATATGAGCTATGAAGACCACCACATCTGTAGTAGTCACCATTGCCCCTGACAAGGTTAACATGGTGGGTTCCACTATCCACCTCTTGTCCTAACTGCAAAGTCTCGAAAAGGCCCACTCCTCTGACAAATTTATGCAATGTCAGACTTGCTGGCTCTACTCCCACCCCTCCCCTACATGTAAAGCAACCATAACAACTTGCCCCCTCGATGCTGTAGCACATACGCAAGCTGCTTACCACTGCCGCAATCCCACATGCCCCAAAAGTGGAAACACCAAGTCAGTTTTTGGGTGCTGTCACGCCTCCCCCCTCATATTTTCTACCTGCGCAGCACACCATCCATCCACAGACTATTCCTGCCCATTGCAACCCCTCCCCCCTAGCGATCATGAGGCCCCCCCTGGGCTTGAGGACGCCCATGCGCCTGATGACGACATGGACCAAGATGCACCCCCACTACCCTACTGACCCAGGACTCCTTCACCTACTACTGCCGCCATGGATCTCACCACCCATCAACAGCCAGTCCCACAGACTGGCCCCCGAGCTCACCATCGCCGCAAGTCTGTTGCACCAGTCCCCACGTGTCACTCTAGTTCCCGACTCCCTCTCAGCCTGTCAGGCTTCCCCGACCAACTAGTCCAGTACAGGACCCCCATTCCCTGACACTGGCTCCAGGCACGACCCTCACCCTCATTCAGCACAACTGCGTTAGTAGCTGGAATATGTTGCTTTCCTTATTTAATTGACTCAAGGCTATGCCCACCCCCCCCCTATACTTTGTCTCCCTGCAAAATCTGCCAGTCTTTAAAGGATGGCTACCAATATTTTCCTCTTATAAATCGTTTACTCCTCCTACTGCCAATGGTGCCAAACCTAGGGTGGCCATTTATGCTCTCCTTGATTTCATGTAAGTTTTTGCGTTGCTAATAGTTCTTTGTACCAGCTGGATTTCATGGCTATTGATATTCACTCCCCCTCAGGCCTGTTCAATTCAGCTCATAGGGCGTTTGGTGTTTACAATGCATACTCCACCACCAGGCGCTCATCCCACCTCCGTACAATCATCTGTCTCTGTTTGTTTAGGAACATGCTTTCAATACACTACTGGTTTGAGATCTGAACCTCTACCATCCACTTGCTGATCCCCTACGGGTCCTCCCAAAAACTGAATTTCATCTATCCTCCCACTATTTTGACCTGGCCTCAGAGCTAGGCTATTCACCTCGGAATATACCTTGTGTATTTACTAGGTTCCCCTTTAATAGCATGACTAGACCAGGTGTCTTGCACCTTGCCTTTGCAAATCCCTCCCTTGCCCCCTTTGTTAATTCATGGGGTGTCATCCTCCTACTGAGTGGCTTTGATCATGTCCCAACCACCATCACCCTTTCGACAACCTTTCTGCGCAGGCCGGACCTCACCCCTAACTAGGCCAAAACCTATTGGCCAACTCTCTCAACTCTTGTTAAAGATCTATCGGTCCTAGCACCTCCCCCGATCCCAGTATCAGCTTGGCGCAGTCCTTGGTTTGACCGCCACCATGGCACCCTCACCTCCCTCCTAGCCCTACACACGCCAAACAAGTGACCCTACTTCAGGTCAAAGCCCTAGTGGACAACAGAGCTATCAAAGCTCTGCCAGGATCTCAAATGAGAAGCAAGGATATCACGCATGTCCACCTCTACCACACTCTCCGCCAATGCCCTTGCCTCCTGCCTTGCATATTTCAGGGCCTGAAAAATGGCTAAGGCATCACACTGGAACTTATTCCTTGCCTCTTTGGACTCAAAGTCAGTATGAGCTGCCCGCTGGATCGTGAGCAGATGCCCTCCTGACTGGTTCCCTTCCTTTCCCAACTCCACGATACCTGTCGAAGTTAATACCATCCTTTTGCATCACTGCTTCCCTCTGAAAAACTGCCAACCTTGGCCATCTATACTACGAACCTTTGCAGACTTCCTGACGCTTCGGGTACCGGAGGTCTCCCTTGCTCTCTGCAAATCCTCTAACACCTCCGCTGCTGGCGCTGACCTGATCCCCTATGGTATATGGAAGAGGGTCAACAACATCAACCCTACCTTGCTTACCACCCTCCTAGGCCACTTCTTGACCTATGGTTTCCACCCACCCTTTCTCAAAAAAGCCAAAGGCATTGTCCTCGACAAGCCTGACAAATCTGACTAGTACTCCTCTTCGTCCTTCTGAGTCATTGTTCCCCTAGAAACTATCTCTAAGGGTCTGGAAAGGTTAATCGCAACCTGCCCATCACTAATGGCCCGCACTGTGGGCCTCATCTACCTAAACTAATGTGGGTCTTTTCCTGGACTAAGTACCTTCGACACATGCACTGCCCTCTTAGATGAAGTTCGCCTACTGCAACGTGTAGTGCGCAAGACCTCTGCCCTCTTCCTGAACCTCCAAGGGGGCTTTGACAATATTTCCTCTAGTTGTATATCTTCCCTTCTCTGCGCCAAAGGCATATCTCGTTAAATGGTTTCTTGGGTTCATTCCTTTTTGACTGAGCGCAAATGCCGCCTGATCTTTCTGGGCTCTCCTAATATTTTCTTGCATGTTCAAGTAGGTGCCCCCCAGCGGTCCCATATCTCTCTATGTTATTTTTAATTTATGTATCCCGCCTATATTTTTCCATCCATAAGGGGATTATATTTTCCTATGTTGATGTTTTTACTGTCACAGTTGGGTCTGGGTCATACCAGAGGAATACACAACTTCTTCAACATTACTCTAGTCGGTTTTGCAGGAAGGGCACCCAACTCAGAGTGTCCTTCTCCGTCCCCAAAGCGGAACTCATCCCCTGGCGAACGCCACGCCATCACTCTCCCACCTCACTGGCTCCTGTTTCTCTTGGTGGGAGTCTTTTCCACCCTTCTTCCACAGTCCAGTGGCTTGGATTCTGGTTTTCCCCCTCTTTGAAAACCTCTAATCACTTCCTTAAGAGGCTAGCCCTTGCGCAAGGGGCATTCAGTCTCATTAGGCAACTCTCCCCTCCGAGCATCGGCATAGTCCCCTACCTCAACCGCAGGCTGGATATCGGCTTGCTTCTACGCATCCTCTCTTATGTAGCTGACCTCTTCATCCTCAACAACGCCATGATGGGAAAAATGGAATTCTTTTGGAGCAAGGTCGAACGCTGAGTTACCAACTGGTTCTCATTGACTCCAGTATCTATCCTACCCTGTGAGGCTTGCCTCCCCTCTCTGAACCCACTCCTCCCCCACTGGCGCAGGATGGCTAGTCTTTGGCTAGCCTGCTCCCCTCCTGATATCAACACCGCTGCAGCCTGGATGCCTCCCTCATTTCCATCTTTCTCCACCTTCATGGCAGAGGACTCCTCATGCCCCCTCCTCCGCAGCCTCAGGGCCAAATATACCCCCCCTAGCTGCGACCAACCAAAGCCTATACCTGGCGGCCGCTCCAACCTCCCCATCGATGGGATATGCTACCTTTTGGTCAAAGCAACCCAGGATGGCTTCAAACTCCCACAGATACATTCTCACCTCCTACCAAGCGCTGTCACTGCCCCCTCTCCTCCAATCCGGGGCACCGTCTCCTACAAACTGATCAATGAAGACTGCAGGCAGGACCTCCTCACTGATTGGACACCCCTGTCCCCACCCCTCACTTGCTACCAGTACAAGCCGTCCCTCCACCCATATGCCTTTATGGGCCTCGACCGCTTTACAGCTGAGAGATTACCCCAGATGCGTGCTGGCAATAGCTATCTTGCAGCACAACCCTCATGCAGCGATGCTGACCGCTCTTCCACCTGCCCTTCCTGCAGCCCTGGGGACGAAACCTTTCAGCATGCTATTCTCAACTGCCCTTCCAAGTCCCAAGACCTACAGCTTTATCTTCCAAAGCTGTCCTCTATAAGCCATAGCTCTCCACTTTGGGCTGACCTGGACATGATCTTGGGTCTTGCCTCATACATCCGTGCCATGCATACAAACCTTCCTTCCACTATGCCAGTGGTGTCTGCCACGGTTGCCTCCTCCTCCTCCGGCTATGACTCAGACAGAGTGGCTTTTCTTTCCTGCTTATATCTTTCCTTGCAGTTATGATTTCATTTGATATGATTTCCTTCTATACTTTTAAATTTAGTCGCCATTTTTGGGCGCGATAATGGTATGGTCATCACCAATGGAGAACTTGTGTGGTTATTTCTTTTGTTTTGTACGTTTGGAATTAATATTTTGTTTATGCTATAGCTAGCACTACATGCAGGTTTCTGTATATTAACGTGCATATATGAGATAATCCAAAAAATCAAAAACCCCATAGTTAAGGGGCAGGCTTTACGCCCTTTATTTCCCTTTCGCTTGAAATCCTTGCCCTTTCTAGCTGATCAAAACTGCGCTTTTTCTGTAGCAAGGAGCACTACACACTAAATCCAACCCCTCACTTAAGCTTCATTCTTTAGCGACATAGCCCTACTCTCTGTGTAAACGTGATGGCAACTGCCTCCTCTGGCACCACCAGGCCAGCTTCACATACCCAGCATGGTGTTGCCCCCTACTCAGTGCACTCCTCTCGTGCCAGCATACCTGACCCCATCCCTGATCCCCTCATCGCAACCCAAAACCTCCTGGATACTATATTTACTGTGTTCACACTCTCTCCTGCATCATTCTCCCCCTTTGACACCTCCCTCCTTCATAATCTTTCCGTTGTAGAGGGTACCATCATTCCTCTCCTATGCACAGCCATCTCTGGATTCAATAAGGTAGTCACCCGCCTTATAACTATAACAACCCCTTTGGATCTAATCTCCTCTACCATCACCGCCACTGCACCTGCCACTACCACCATGCCTCCCTCTATTGCAACCCTGGGGGCGACAGTAATAGACCTCTCCCTCCGTCTTATGGTAGGAGCCGCTGTCAGGCAACCTCTCCCTCCTCTCATGATCCCACCTCGCCCCCCGGCTCTGCCATCCAGGCCACTCCTCAACACCACCCTCCAATCTGTACCAGGTGTAGATCAAGGCCCCAACCCCGACCTTCCCTGCTATGAGACGTTGAGAAAAACTAGTATGGCAACCCCGCCACACAAGCCGTCTGCCACCCTCGCTCCTTTGAAGCCCTGGAGTCCAGGGCCAGAAAATATCCACCCCTTACATAATTTCGGTCCCCCCTCCACTTCCTCCACTACCCGTCCTGCCCGCCTCTAGCCACAATCTGCCACTATGTCCTATGCTGCAGTTTTACCTAACTGATCCTCTGCACCTAAAAGCAGAATCAAGGGGAAGAAACCTGCCGCACTGGCCCTAGTCGCAGTGTCCAATGATGCAAGTTCTCAGTCGTGGGGACCTGTACCTTTGCCCTTTGCCGAACGCAGATTCTTCACCCCATATACCACACCTTCACTTCAGGCAGAGGCTGGCAGAATGATAGCCACTGCCCCTGATCTGATGGCTGCAGTTCTTCAATTAGCTAACTACCCCTTTCCTCTATCCTTCTCTGCCAGAGTTGACACCTAAGGCAGGTTTAGGCTCTTGGGTACCGAGCCACATACTCCCTCCACTGACTACTCCCCCTATTATGAAGTTATGAATAACTGTCTTAACCAAGCTTTCCCAGTAGGGAATAACTCATACTGCCCCATTCGCCCCGCGTCCAATGATGTCCAACTGGCTTTCCATACCCTGCCCACCACGTATCTCCAAGAAGACCAAACAGACTTCTTCCCTACCCCATCTGAATCAGTCTGCAATTCAACCGATGTTGCCATCTCCACACCTCTCTTCCTGCGAACTGACCCAGACATCATGGCTACGAAAACTAATACCTTAGTTGTGGTGACTATAGCCCTAGACAGTGGTAACAGGCTTGGCTCGACTATTCGCCTCTGCTTCCAACCATGGAGAGTTGAAATGCCCAACTGCTTTGGTAAGTTCATGCAATATAGGAAGTGTTGGCTTTATGGCAACCCCTCCCCCTTGTGCAGGGGGACCAAGCCTACCTGTCCCCTGTGTGCTCTTGCACACATGCAGGCGGTTCACAGCAACCCCAACCGTACATGCCCAAAGGTGGAAATACCAAATCAGTTGCTGGGTGCTCTCCCGCCTCTCCTGTTATTTGGTCTAGTTGTACAGAATCCCATATAGCCACTGAACAGGCCTGCCCGTTATGCCCCCTCCCTCCCGCCTATGACTAGACCCCCTTATGGCTAGAGGATACCAATGCAGCAGACAATGATATAGACTAGGATGTACCCTGACTCTGCGACCCACCCAGAACTCCCTCCCCACCTACTGATGCCACCAAGCATCTCTCTTCCTGCTGCCAGCCAGCCGACAACTGCCCCAAGTCTGTTGGACCAGTCCCTGCCCAGCTCTGCAGATCTCCCCTTTAGCAATGGCCCTTCTAGCTTCCCTCTCCAAGAATTCCATACAGTACTTCTCTTGCCTGACACAGGTATCAGGCACTACCCTCAGCCTTATTCAGCACAACTGCCTCAAAAGCTGGACTGTATTTCTTTCCTTATTCAACAGACTTAAGGCTATGCCGACTCGCCCCCAACTTGTTGCCCTGCAAGACCCTCCTGTCTTCAAAGGATCCCTTCTAATATATTCCTTTTATAAGTTAATTACTACACCTACTACAAATGGTGCCAAACCTAGGGTGGACAGTTAAGTTCTCCTTGACTTTATGCAAGTATTTGCAACACTACTGGAATTTTTTAACTGTCCGGATCTTATGACAATTGAAATGAACTCCCCCTCATAACACCTTAACTCTGCTCATATAGTCTTTCGGATTTACAATGCATATTCCACCACAGGGCAGTCCTCGCATCTCTGTACAATTTCTCCAACTCCTTGTTTAAGGAACATGTCTTTGAATAAAAATTTCTATTTAATTTCCTTTGGGTGTATCATTGATGATATAGAATATTCTCATACTTGGTTTAGATTTCGGTTTACCTCTACACTGCCTACATGACTACAGCTAGGATATATATTTCTCTATATTTCACAGTATTGAATAGGTTATGTTAGAAGAATTTCATATGTGATTTCTTATCTGGTGTTAGGGATTTTATGGTTGTTTTATGCATCTTTTATGCATTGTTCTTGGTTATATAGATCATATTCCTTCATAATATTTTCCTCCCACCATCTTAGAATTATGCCTATTATTGGGGATTTTCTTGGCAGTATATCAGGGTCAAACAAAGTTCGCATCTAGGTTTCTTACTATGTTTTCCCTATCTTTATCTTACTTGCGTTGAGGATGCACTTTTGTATAAATATGGCTGTTACCACCCACCTTGCTAAGATACAATAGGAACCAGACCTTCTACCCATACATACCTCTCCTCGCTTAATATGCAACGGAAACCCCTTCGTACTTCTGTAGTATTTTCCACATACCAGGAAAAATTGTGCCACCGGAGTTCATATTTTGAACAGGTTATAAGCTCGGGCCTTTCTTACTCTATAAGAAATATGCTTACAGACTATCAACAGACGCTTGCAATAATCCTCTATCATGTCGACATCAACAGAGCCTCCTGCAGAATCTAAATGTTCCGGATGTGGTCACTCAAGATCTAAACAAGTTGCAACTGCGGAACCAAATCCCTTTCCACCAGGTGGTGCACCTACTACAACAACTTCAGCCAGACACACATGCAGTACCAAAAGGGATTATGCTTCCAACTACAAACTCAGCTCTATCCCAAAGCTGACTGTTTCAGAAAATTATCGTTCATGGCCAGACATATTACAACATGTTCTCGAACTGTTCAACTGCTGGAAGATTGTTATTGGGGAAGAACTGTGGATAACATTGATGAAGATAAAGGCAGTGCGATGGAAAATTTCCAAGACCGTTACCTGTATGCATAAACATACTTCCTCCAAACTATGAACTCACAATGGTTAATCCTCCTCGCTACCAACAAAACTCCACCGAAGATATGCACCGCCCTACAGGACAAATTTGCTAGAGAAAACAACTTTTCCTTCTTCGACCAACTGAAGAAAGTCTTCGATTCCAAGTATGATGTTATGGATCCAATATCGAACCAAATTAACAACTACAATACACTATGGAATCAAATTCAACTTCGTTGCTCCTCTGCTGCTACTACCAACCAATATCAACTGCCTTTTGTCTTCAAGTCAGTATTCGAGTCACTTGAGCCAAAAGCTGCTATCCTCCTCTGCTCCCTTCCCGAATCGATGATAACATTGGCGATAACAATTAGACCAAAGAGGACCTTACCTATGATCATCTCTACAACGAACCTTTAGACTTGAAAACCTCAAACACAATTAATTCAGTGGATGACAAGGTGTATAAAAGCCCTATCGTGAGAAAAAAAGGAAAGACCAGCAAAGCAACATGAAAGCCCAGGCATGGTCGGCCAATCCAAAGGAATGCACCTAGAGCAAAAAGCATTTTCCCACAGGTAACAGTAACGGTCATACCAGGAATGGGTGTGCAAGACTCAAATCTGACAACCTGAAGAAGAAGGACAGGAAATCCTGTAATACGGCTAAGATTGGAACGAAAAACATATCCAATCCAGTCAGTACACGATCGTCTCTCCGCTCTGCTATCACCAAGAACCCCAACTCCCACTAGGATATAGATACAGGCACCAGCTCACATATGACCAACCATATAGATGTTCTTATAAACTTCGAACCTCACAAAGGCACAGTTCGCTTAGGTGATGACTGAGTAATACAGTCATGTGGCCTTGGGACAGTTAAGATTTTGTCTAAAACCTCTACTGATCAGACATCTACTGTGTACCTGAAACGAGTCCTTTGGGTTCCCAAGTTAGGTTTATATAATCAGTAGTCATGGGGCGTTATTGTTTCTTTTGCAAAGGGTTTCTCTTTGGTTACCTTTGGAAAGGATATGTATATTTTGGGATAAAATAAAAAAAAGGTTATATAGGTCAAGCTCGATGGACAGGATTATGTTGTGCAAGAGAAAGAAGAAACCGCATACAGGATGACAAACCAAGACTGACATGAAGCCCTTGGTCACCCCACCACTGATTACCTCAAAAGTGGCCACTACCAGAACGAGCCATACATCCACAAAGTTCTGAAAGACTGGAAATGTGAAACATGCATTACATCCAAGTCAACAAAGCGATAGTCTGCATCAATACCACATGAAGATTGATGCAATAAACCCTTTAAACTGATCTAGTCTGACCTTAGTGGAAAGTTCTCCAAGGAATCCTTGGGTTAATCCAATTACTATGTTACGTTTATTGATGAACACCCTAGATACGCGTGGGTTCATCCCATATATGCCAAATCTGATACTATCAAAGTGTTCTCAAGGTTCATCCACGAACGCCATATGCAAGACAACGCCAAAATCAACTGATTCAGGACTGACAAAAGAGGAGAATATGTTAACGTCGCTTTGGTAGAATTGTTAGAAAAGCATGGTATCAAACATTACCTCTCCCCCGCCTACTCCAATGAATTTAATAGCCATGATGAAAGATATAACCAAACAATAATGACCATGATTCGCTCCATGTTGATAGGTCTACCCCTTGCCCTATGGGCTGAAGCCATAGCCACCCCAGTCTACCTTTGGAACCAACTCTCAAACCGATCCATAGGAAAATTGATGCACTATGAATCTCTGTATAATCAAAACTGTCAATCAACCACTTACTGTTACGATCCTATGCGGTAAGCTGACTTGCAACAGGTAACTACTTATCATTGGGTTGGATGAATATGACTGAGCCGTTGTTATAGTTCGGTATGGGGCGTGGCGCTAATCTTAGCCACGAGGGTAGGGGTACTATTGCAACGAGTAGTACTAGGCGGATTTCCACTATTGCTCTTAGGCCTATGCCTACGTTGTCTTGATAGCTGAACCCTATGGTTCCTATCGCACAACGCCAATAGGGGAATTGAACGGTAAAGAGGTAAAGTAATTGTATAGGAAAGAACTTAGATGGTTGGGTGAAGAGTCCTAACTACAGGTCACCTAGAGGTCCTTATATAGGCAGTCTTCCCTCAACCCTAACCCTGGTGACTCATACATATGAGTCACACGTCCTCTATGACTCATAGTGAGTCATAGTATGAAATCCATCAGCTGACTCCTCTGAGTCAACTGCGCCGCGTGCCAACCAATCATAACTCATAAAATAAGTCATGTGCCATAAAGTGGTCACATGTGCGAGACCCAGGACTCATAGTGTGAGTCATGTGCGAAAATCATTACATTTAATGACTCACAATGTGAGTCATGCGCACCATCAACCAATCACAACATAACAATGATTGCACTAGTGTGCATCATGTGAAACCCCAAGACTTCTAATGAGTCATAGTGCAAAATATAACAACTTTCTAACTCATAACTATGAGTCATGCGAAATCCTGCCTTGCTTAGTCACCAATCGTGACTTTAGCTCTCCTCTCTGATCAGCCTGAGTCCCATCAGGCTTAACGTCCTATCCTCATCAGGCTTTCCCCAAACCTGCGCAATTCTTTTTTCAACTTCCGAACCTGAAGTTCGGCCGACTGGTAGTTCCTCCGGACTTCCTCTATGGTGGTGTTTGCCACCGTAATAGTCCGGTCCCGGTCATCAATCATTCTCTGATTTGTCCGCATATCAGTTCTTTGTGCCTCGATTGTGGCTTCGGCGGTGCCAAGTTGTTCTCGTAGACCTTGCAACTGGCGTTGCAAACTCTCTTCGTCGGGGATCGTCTCGATTTAAGTTTTTCGCCCCCCTCTCCCTTCAACTGAGTCCTCACAGTTGTTTTTCTTTTCCTAATACGTGCTTCGTTTTCCGTAAGGGGTGCCGCTTCCCCTGTTCGTCTTGGGTAAAACCCAGCATCAATTTTGTAGTGTCTGTGAGTACGACAAGTGTCCTTGAATTAGTGTTTCCAGGATGTCCCCTTGTGTGGTTGTTGCGGTTTGCGCAACTTGGTCTGTCAAGGAAACCAATTGCTTCCTTCCTTATCGCGTAAATGAGTGTTGCAATAACCCTTGTAACTGGTAGTCCATGAAAGAGCGTCGTGTGCTGCCTGCTATTCCCTTTCTTCATGTGTAGCGTATGGCAGGCTGGTAGGTGTAGTAGCCCTGGGGCTATCGCCCCAGCCTTCGTCTTGACCCTATGGCGTTGGGTCTTGCCTCGTGGGTTCGATTTTGCCTGTAACCCACTCTGGGTTTTCTTAGGTACTGCTGATGGAAACGTTCAATGGCGATGCTGGCATTGTTGAAGTTCTCCGCAGGGTACCAAGTTTTGTCGTGTTCTGGTGAGTAGCCGGTCCACTTGGCTCTGTATTGTAGGCGTTTTCGGTGTATGCGTGAATCAAGGATTTCTTCGTGTTCATACTCGCTTTCTCCTTCTATCTCGATTGGAGGTGGTGGCGTTTGCTTTTGTGAGGGGAACTGGTTGCAGTGATATGATTCCAGAAGTGAGATGTGGAAGGTGTTGTGGACCTTCATCTGTTGGGGCAAGGCCAATTTATAGGCACTTGTACCCACCTTCGTAAGGATCTTGAATGGTCCGATTTTCTTGTAGTCCAGCTTCTTGCATGGTCTTGTGGTCCTTATATTCCTTGGCAGTAACCAGACCATGTCGCCTGAAGGGAGATTCGGATCGGGTTTTCTGTGTTGATCGTAGTTTTCTTTTTATTGTAATTGTGCACACACCATTTCCTGACGTAGGATACTGTGCAGCTGACCCATCTCTTACTTATCAGTCCTTTCTTTCGGTATCATGTGGCCAATCGCCTCATTCTCTGGATGGTGACTATAGTTAGCATATAATGGTGTGGTCTAAATTCTTTCCTGCTTTGCATTGATGTATGCAAATTCAGCCAGTGGTAGTAGGTCGGCCCAGTTGTCTTGTTTATGGTTGATGTAAGCTCGTAGGTATTGTTCTAGTATGCCGTTTGTCCTCTCGGTTTGTCCATCGGTTTGAAGGTGGAGAGCGGTGCTCAACCTACTTTCTATCCCTAACGATTTCGTCATTTCTTTCCATAGGTCCGATGTGAACAAGGTTCCTCGATCTGTGATGAGGTCCTGCGGCAGTCCATGTATGCGAAATATTTCCTTCAGGAATATTTGCACAAATTCTTTGGTATTCATATCCTGGTTGCAGGGTATAAAATGACTCATTTTCGTTAATCGGTCGATCACTACCAGTATGATGTCATAAGCGGCTGATATCGGAAGGTCGGTGATAAAGTCCATTGTATGGCTCTCGATGGTTGGTGGGGTGCTTTGTTTGGCTGCAGTAATCCGTATGATGCATGCCGGATTGCTTTCGTTCCTTGGCAGATATCGCAGTTTTTAACATATCATTTGATATCGTCTCGCATCTTTGGCCAATAATATTGCCGAGCTAGGTGGGCAGTAGTTTTGTTTGTCCCTCCATGGCCTGCTGTTGGTACATCGTAGTTGTGTCGTATTATCGTTGTCCTTATCGCTTCTTCATCGGGGACCCAGATTTTCCCTTGATACCAAAGATATCCTTCCTTCCATTCACATACTCCAAGTGTCACTCCTTTCATCTCCTGGTCTCCTCTTTCCTGGGCATCGTGGGTTGCCCTTATTTGTGTATCAGTTTTGCTTGCTTCGCGGATTCCAGCATCGTCTTCTGTAAACTGCACTACTTCCCTTGCTTCAAAGTAGTGTTCCGTTGGTAGGAGGATCCTGTGTTTTTGTCGAATCCTTTCGTCTTTTCCAGGGACATCTTCTGCTCTCCTTGTAAGGGCATCTGGTTTGCCCCCTTCCTTCCCAGGTCGGTATTGTATTTTGATATCGTATTGACTGTGGGTCTCGCTCCAACGGATTTGTCTGTCGTTGAGTTCTTTAGTCGTTGTAAAGGGTACCAGATTTTTGTGGTCGGTAAGCACCAACACTCGATGTCGACTTCCTTTTGCATATCTTCTCCATTCTTTTAAGGCTTAGACAATGGCTAAGAGCTCTTTGTCGTGGATATCGTAGTTGTATTCCGTGGGCGTCATTGTTTTTGACCGGCATGCCACTGGCCTCCATTTTCCATAGCTCCACCTCTGTGATAATATGACTGAGCATACGTATATTGAAGCGTCGGTCTCGATCATGATTTCCTAGGTTGGATCGTAGTGTACCAGTAGTGGGGTTGAAGTAAGTCGGCTGCGCAATTCATCGAATGCTTCTTGTTGGTCCTCGGTCCAGTCCCATTTGCAGTCCTTCTTCGTTAGTTGATAGAGTGGTTTAGCTATACGGCTAAACCCTTCTATGAATGGTCGATAGAAGATGCAGAATGCCTTAAAGCATGGTATTCCTATCTTGCTTTCGGGTGGTTTCCATTCCCATATTGGTTTTGTTTTTATAGGATCAACACTGACTCTGTCTTTACCGATGATAATGCCTAGGTATTCGGTTCGTTCCTTGTGAAATTCGCACTTCGATGGCTTCAGTGTCAGCCCTTCTTTCTTCAAGGCTTCCATGTTCACTCTGACATGGGTTCGGTGTTGTTCCAGATTTTCTGAATATATCAGAATATCATCTAAATAGAGGATACAACAGATATTCAGAAACCTGCTGAGAATCCTATTGACCCATCGATGAAATGCTGCAGGTGCATTTTTGAGTCCGAATGGCATGACAGTATATTCGTATATGCCGTTATTGGTGGTAAAGGTTGTTTTCCATTCGTCCCGGTGTTTGATTCTGATGTTGTGATATGCGTTTCGGATGTCTAGTTTAGTAAAGACCTTGGCTCCTCTAAGCCTGTCAAGGGCTTCTCCAATCAGTGGTAGGGGATATCGGTCTCGTTTTGTGACTTCGTTGAGCCCTCGGTAGTCCACGCATAGCCTTAGCTTGCCGTCTTTCTTCTTAACAAACAGGATTGGTGATCCCCCGTTTGCATAATAGTCTAGAATCCAGCCCCGGTTCTTGTTGATCCTTATGTATTCTCTTAGTTCTTCCAGCTCTTTTTTACCCAGTGGGTATAGCTTTTTTGCTGGTAATGTTTCTCCTTTATTGAGGTTGATATCCAAGTCAACATTTGGTCGGTGGGGTGGTAGCGGAGTTTCTTCCTCTTGCTTGAACATGTCCAGGTACTGGTGGTATTCCCTTGGCACAATGTTTCTGGTTTTATCCTTTTCTTGTCCTTTCTTGGGCTTGATACCCAATTTGGTGCGGACATTGATCCTTTCGATCCTGGTAGGCTCGTTTGTCTTATAATCCCACTTAAGGATTACTGTGACTTCGCCTCTTCGGTAGAACTTGCCGAATGGCATAGCGGAGATCTCGTTGATCTCACTCTTTTTGCCTTTTGGGTAGTCTGTACTTCTAAACCCTGATGCGCCTCTCATCGTAGGAGTCACTTGCTCCACTTCTTCACATTGTTATATGACAATCTTTTCGCATATCAACTGTGCGATGCGGTGTCCGGGCTCAACTGTGTAACTGTCTTTTCCCAGGTTGACCAGGACCACCTTGACTTAACCTGTGTAGTCGGCGTCGATTAATCCCGCATTGACAGTAAGTTGATGTTAGACTGCCAATCCTATGCGTGGAGCCACTCGCCCATAGGTGCCTTCTGGTAGTCCTATAGATATCCCGGTGTTGACGATTCCTTGTTCTTTTGCCGGTATCGTAATTCTCGCGTCTGCGTACATGTCATGTCCAGCAGCCTTGGCTGACCCCTTGGTAGAGAGTGTGGCCGTATTGCTCAATCTTTGGATTTTGATGTTCTGGACATCCTTGGCCTGAATAGTGGAGAACTGTATTTCTAAGTTCTCTTCCAGGGCTTCTGCTTCGGGGACTAGGTCCACCGCTGGCGAGATTTCTAGGCATACCATTGTACACCTCTTGCTATTGAGCGTAATCTTGTTGCTATCCCAATCGATCTTGGGGTTGTGTCTTCTTAACTATGAGAGCCCTAACACTGCCTCATGGTTGGGTATTTCTGCGATTTGGAAGGTAGCCACTTCCCTATGGCAGCCGATGTCCATAGGTACTTACGCTATATCGGTAATTGGTCTCATAGCGCTTGGCTCACCATCCGCAAGGTAGATATCCTGTATTTCTTTCACTTTCTTTGTTTGTAGGCCCTGTTTGTTGCAGAATTCCTTGTCAATAAAGTTTTCTGTAGCGCCCGAGTCAATCATGCCGTTGATGATAACTATCTTGTCCTTGCAATGTAAACGCATTTTGACCATGGCATGGTCTTTTTCTTGTTCCAATGTTTCCGTGTTTGTAAGTGACATGTAGATGTTACCGATTCCGATGGTTTTGGTTTTGTTGTCCCGCAGCCCATCTCTTACTGGGGACTTTCTTCGTTCCCCGACTCTCAGGTGTTTGTCTGATTTCCATTTCGTGTAGGTTGGTTCGTGGTTTCCAGCGATTATTGTTGGTCTTGCTGTTGAACTGCCTGGTTTAGTCCTTCTCATATCTTGCATTTCGGCAATTGCTGAATCGGTGCCCAGGTTTGGCGCATCCCATGCATAGGTTGTTGTCCCTTCTTCTTGTGAATTCTGCTCGTGAGAGGTTTAGTCATAGACGCCTTCTGGTAGAATCCAGGTCTATTGGGTCGCCTCGGGTATCCATGTTATTGCCTGACTTCCAGGTTCCGGTATTGTTCCTGGGCCTTTCCTGTGGTTGGATATAGGTACTGTTGTTTCCTTGAAGGTGCTTGATCATGTTGATCCGTTTTTCTTTTTCGATTGCCCAGGCTGCAAGGGCATCGATATTTGCCGCCACCATGTGGTACGCCACCCATGCGTCTTGGAGCGTTCGGTTAATTCCCTTAAGGAATTGGCGTCTTAGTGTAGCATCATCCTCATTCGCCTCTGTTGCTATGAGGCGAAAGTCATTCCAGCATTCCGTGACTAGTTCCTTACCTTGCCCCAGGCGGTCTAGCTTTGTCCTAGCTGCATTTTCCGCATCCACATCCCCAAACTGGTGTTTGAGGGCTGTAGTGAAATCTTCATATGTAGTCCAGGTCTCCGGCTTGCCTCCTTTCGCAAATAGGGTTCTCTAGCTTGCAGCTGCATCCCTTAGAAAGCTCTTGACGTAGGTGATGGGTTCCGTATGTCGTGTTTCTTGTGTCGCTTCAAAGTATAATTGGCATTGCACTAAGAAGGTTCGTAGTTTGGTCCTTGTTCCATGGAAAGTAGGGGGTTTCTCGACCTTAATCCGGTTGTTGGTTGTTTCTCGCTGGTTGTTTATCAGAGTCAGGATCTCTTGGAACTGTGTAGTTGTAAATCCTAGTAGTTGAATTCCTGCTCCACCACCGGCAGTTGCTGGTCCCGGGGCTGATATCCATTCTGGTCTTGGGGTTGCGGGTTCCAGAGATCCTGTTGCTGAGGCTGGCTCAGGTGTCACCGAGCTTGTGGTTCTTTGTGACTGGCTTCTGGATAGATTTTTGCTAATTGCTTCTTTAAGTGAGGGACCAAGTGTTGAGGTATCGATTTCTCCCTCAGTAAGGTCGATCTCGTTGTCTTAAGGGTTTGCCGTTTTGTAGTTAGGTATTGCTTAGGTGACGCAACCAATTGTTACGATCCTATGCGTTAAGCTGACTTGTAACAGGTAACTACTTCTCTTTGGGTTGAATGTATATGACCAAGCCGTTGTTATAGTTCGGTATGGGGCGTGGCGCTAATCTTAGCCACCAGGGTAGGAGTACTATTGCAACGAGTAGTACTACCGGATTTCCACTATTGCTCTTAGCCCTATGCCTACGTTGTCTTGATAGCTGAACCCTATGGTTCCTATCGCACAACGCCAATAGGGGAATGGAACGGTAAAGAGGTAAAGTAATTGAATAGCAAAGAACTTAGATGGTTGCGTGAAGAGTCCTAACTACAGGTCGCCTAGAGGTCCTTATATAGGCACTCTTCCCTCAACCTTAACCCTGGTGACTCATACCTATGAGTCACAGGACCTCTATGCCTCATAGTGAGTCATAGTATGAAATCCATCAGCTGACTCCTCTGAGTCAACTGTGCCGCGTGCCAACCAATCATAACTCATAAAATATGTCATGTGCCCTAAAGTGGTTACATGCGTGAGACCCATGACACATAGTGTGAGTCATGTACGAATATTATTACATCATATGACTCACAAATGTGAGTCCTGCGCACGATCAATCAATCACAACATAACCATGATTGCACTAGTGTGCATCATATGAAACCCCATGACTTCCATTGAGTCATAGTGCGAAATATAACAACCTTCTAACTCATAACTATGAGTCATGCGAAATCCTGCCTTGCTTAGTCACCAATCGTGACACTTACCCTCCTCAGGCAATAGATGTTTCGTCCACATACTAGAAGAGAAAAGATCAACAGGAAGGAATTTCTCACCCAGGGTAAGCGAAGGCTATCTGATTGGATACACCTCATCCAACAAGAGATACCGGATATATCTACTGTCGGAACACAAAGCCACAGACACGCGACCGATTCACTGGGTTACAAAAAGTTCATTCTTCGCCGAAGGACGAAATATGGACCTGAATATACCTTCTTTGATAAATCCCAGCACTAAGGAGTCATCCTTTTCTCAGGAACAAAAGTGGATCACGACCTCTCCATCACCAGGAATTAAGGTTTCATTCTGCGCCGAAAAACAAAATTCGACCAAACCATTTTCGGACTCCCACAAAGAAGTATCATTCTTCAACGAAGAACCAAAATTTGCTTAGGCATTTTTGGACTCCACCAGCGGGATTTCATTCTACGACGCAGAATGAGAAGCGTTTATGTAATCTTCCACACTGGGAATTAAAGTTCATTCTTCGCCACAGAACGAAAAGCGATTATATCATCTTCCTCAGTAGGAATATAAGTTCATTCTTTGCCACAGATCGAAAATCAATTAAGTCATTACCAGACTCCCGCACCAGGGTTTCCTTCTTCGCTGCACAACGAAACTCGGTTATACAACCTTACCCCCCTGATACCAAAGATTCTTTCGCTACTGATATACAAGATATAATAAATACATCCTTGCACCCCTGTGCAAATCAGCAAGATTATCCAATCAACCTGCCATCAGCTCTGGGAGACAACTCGGCTACTGAACAACCAACAAGTTTGCATCGAGTCTGTTACACATATAGGAAATGGTACAAATTAGTTGATGTGATAGTATATAGAACCAGGAGGTTACTATATGACTCCAACCCACGCTGGCAAGAAGTAGTGTCTATAGCAGAGCTGCTCAGCCTCGGTGAAAGATCTAGACTCTAATGTATGGAGGACTATGACTTTTGATAATCCACATGCATATGCACTTGAGTGCATATATGCAGGAAAGACGGCCATCCAGACTGATCAACTGGTATTCCGTAAGATGTTGGCAACTGGGCTACATCTACTTGAACTTAGTTCATTTGGCAAATGAATCGAAGGCTATTTACTGGTGGAGTGCTAGACACCCTCAGAATACTAAATAGTTCGCGGGATCATTTGACCGAGCGGGGCATACATTTTCAAGGTCAAACTGGGTTTCCACTTACCATGACCCTGGCCATGATATCTAAGGATACTTCATATATATGGCTAACATAAGTACCGGGAGAATTGTATAAATAGCTAGCAGTTCCCGATAGTTAAGGGATCATCAAGCAATAGAGAAGAGACCTTAACAATATATTCAGTTTTAGTTAAAAAAAAAAAACTTTAAAGCTTTCGCGAAACATTATCCTTTATCTTTATTCTTACCAGAGCTTTTCTGACAACTCTCCTACCTTCTCGATACAAGCACGGCCTAGGCAATTCAGCACTACAGAATTGGCTACCCCGTAACAGAGTACCCTACCTGATGAAGATCCAACCACCTCTGCCAAGCTGTCAATTGCTCTCTCAAGGAAAAGTTGATCTTAGCAATAGATCAAGAGATAAACACTCCTAGGAAGAATCAAACCTTTGAGGTTGTCAATAATCTTATAGGAAGAAATATCGTAGAGAGTAAGTGGGTTTACAAGACTAAAAAGAACGCTGATGGGACAGTATTGAGATATCGAGCAAGATGTGTTGGCAAGGGCTACACTCAAGCACCTGGTTTCGCCTTTAAAGATACTTTGGCCCCAGTCATGGGATATGAGTCACTTCACTTCCTCTTTGCGATATGGGCCAAAAGCAAATGGCCACTGAGTCAAATTGATGTCTAATCGGCATTCCTCTACGGTGAATTAAAAGAAGAATTATACATGCAGCCGCCACCTGGGTTCAGTGACGGACACCAAGTATGGAAGCCCAACTGATGTTTGTATGGACTTGAGCAATCAGCGAATGAATGGTATGAACTATTCGCCAAATAGTTGACCTGCCAGGAGTTTCTTGCATCAAACTTTGACCCATGCATGTTTGTCCTTGCTAAATACAACTGCTTCATCTCCCTTTACGTGGATGACATTGCCATATATTCGGCCGATACTCCTCACCTCACCCAACTCATTAAAGACCTGAGAATGGCTTTTGAGATTTCAGAGCTTGGGGAAGCATCCTACCAACTCGGCCTTCCTATAACGTATACATCAAACCAGAATTGCTCTTTCCCAGTAACTTTACATCAATAAAATCCTCTCTAGATTCAATATAGAGCAATCACGACCCTTATCCACACCGTTACAAAAAGGCATCGAACTTTGGAAAGGAACGATAGAACCAGCTCCCGATGATAAGACTGTCTACCAATCCATGATCGGTTCTCTCACGTAGTTGACCACTGGCCCAAGACCCTATCTAGCGTATATGATTTCAGTTTTCTCTCAATTTTCTTCTTGCCCGACCAAACAACCTTTCCAAGTCGCCAAACACGTCCTCAGATATGTTAACAGAACCAAATCGCTTGGCCTATATTACCCATACAAAGTAACAAACACTATGGACATCTATGTGGATGCTGACTATGAAGGATGCGTTGATACCAGAAAGTGATTTTAAGGATATGTTGTCATGTTAAACAACTCCTGTATCTCCTGATTTTTGAACAAACAATTCTTCGTCGCAGTCCCCATCACCGAAGCTGAATTTGTCGCTATATTTCACAGAATACACCAAATCGAATGGCTCATTAAAGGTCTCTCCCATCTTCGCCTTCATGTACCCATCACTCTGCATGTAGACAATACCAGTGCAAACTTTCTTCCAGTCATCCCCCAGCTTGACCTCAGAACTAAGTATATCAGAGTCTACTACCTCAAAATACGCGACCACATGAAAGATGGTTTATTCAAGCTGCCAAAGGTCGACTGCCAATAACCTCGCCGATCTCAGCACCAAAATCCTAGCAAAACCGATACACGAACTAATAGTTAGACTCTTGGGCTGTAGTTAATGTGGGAAAGTATTGAAATTTTCTATTTAATTTCCTTTGAGTGTATCATTTATATTATAGAATATTCTTATACTGGGTTTGGGTTTTGGTTTACCTGTACTCAGCTTACATTACTACAGCTAGGATATATATTTCACTATATTTCATGGTATTGAACAGGTTATGTTAGAAGATTTTTATATGTGTTTTCTTATCTGGTGTTCGGGATTTTATAGTTGTTTGATGCATCTTTTATGCATTGTTCTTGGTTTTATATCATTGAGCATATTCTTTCATAATATTTCCCTCCCACCATCATAGAATTACGCATATTATTTGAGATTTTCTTGGCAGTATATCAGGGTCAACACAGTTCGCACTTAGTTTTCTTACTATGTTTTCACTATATTTATCTCACTTGCGTGTAGGATGCACTTTTGTATAAATACGGCCGTTACCAGCTACCTCACTATGATAGAATAAGAACCAGAACTGCTACCAATCCGCTCTCATACATTCCGCTCTTCGCTTAGGATGCAATGGAAACCCCTTCGTACCTCCGTAGTATTTTTCACATAGCAGTAACGATTTTGCCACAGGAGTTCACATTGGTGAACAGTAAATGCATCACACGCCTTCCAGTCAATAATGACTATTATGCTGAAAAACCTCCTTGATGAAGGAGTAGTAGTATACTCTGATGATATACTTATATACTGAGAATCCAAGAAGGATCATATTATATTGGTTAGGAAAGTATTAGAAAGACTCTCAGAATACAGAATAGCTATCGTGCTTACTAAAAGCATCTTCCATGTCACATCAGTGGAGTTCAGGTGGTATGTTGTGGCGATTGATGGAGTCAATATGAGCGACTGTAAAGTGGAATCCATCAAGGCCTGGAAACCACCTACCTCAGTTATAGAAATTAAAATATTTAGGGGCTTGGCGAACTTCTATAGATGATTCATGATGAAATTCTCGGCACTATGTGCGCCAATAACAGATTTGCTTAACGGGAACACTAAGGATTTTTCTTGGGGAGAAATGCAATAGCTAGGGTTTGAGGAGCTCAACCAGAGGTTTATATCAGCGCCAATGTGGTGTGATTTCCATCTGGAGAGGGAGACGGTTGTGGAAACAGATGCTACTGACCTCGCACCCGGATGTGTCCTCTATCAAGACTTGAATAAAAAACTACATCCAGTCGCTTACCACTCCCGAAAGCTGCCTCCCGCCAAACATAATTATGCTATCCATTATAAGGAATTGTTGAAAATCTTGCGTGCACTGGAACAGTGGCGACACTATTTTGCTGGGACGTATGAACTATTCATCATCTACACTGAATATCAAAATCTAAAATACTTTCTTTCTACAAAAGGCTGGTTGGCTAGACAAATACGTAGAGCTCAAAAGCTTACTGATTTTATTTTTAAAATCATATACAAACTAGGAACCAGAGGAGGCCAAGCGGATGCTTAAAGCAGGCGGCCAGAGTACAGCCCAGAAGAGGGAGCTCCGCATGCCAAGCAGGTTATACTTGAGTCTCATCATTTGCGAAACCTCCAGCATAACTGGAATTTCAGTGTCTCAGATATATGTGGTAAAGGAAACTCGCAACAGCTCCAACTAGAATTGCCTATTGTGCAACAGAATAATACGATAAGGATTAAAGGACTTCAACCATAAAGAAGAATGGCAACTCGAGGTGCCATGCGAGCTGCGGGTCATAATCTATACAGTACCGGAGACAAAATTGTTCATGCGAAAGGGGATGTCTGCATAGAAACTGGATCTAACGACCCCAAGATCAGTTGGTATAGCTTACCGAACCTCAGCCCAGCCAGTGGTCCTACTAGGACGTGGACAGGAACTGTACCAGACACCTGCAAAGTGACATAGCAATCATAAGTACCTTTCATGAAGAGAGGGTACTTAGGTACCTAGTTAGATAGGGTAACCCAGCAAGGCCGGGCAACCTTGGTGCACACTTATGTAGGGTAACCCCGCTAGACAGGGTAACCCGGAGCTACAGTCAGGCAGGGTAACCCTCTTGAGTCGGGTAACCCGGAAGCATGGTTAGGCAGGGTAACCCTTTAGATAAGGTAACCCATCGCCTCAGTTAGGCAGGGTAACCACTTAGGCAAGGTAACAGGGAGCCCTAGGAAAACATGGTAAGCAGTGTAGACGCCGCCGGGTGTTCTACATTCGTGTAACCAGGTGTTTCCAGCTCGTGGAATCGCGTGTAACAAATATGTCAGTTACGTGGAACCTTCTGGTGACGCAAAGGGGCGTTACACAGACTTCCGCAGCGATTTGCACCATGATAGGGCCCGGTTACCCTACCTTGGGAATCGCGGGTGAAATCGTGGACCTCAAGTTACCCTCCTCTCACATTACACGAAATGCGAAATCTTACTACAAGTACCCCAGGGTGGTTGGAGTGATTTTGGCGCGTGTAACACCCCCTTGCGGCTCCCACGTTGACCCCCTGCGACGGGTGGGAAAGGGTAACAGTTGGTAAAAGCCTAACAAAACTGAAAAATCGAAGGTGGCAGCGTAACCCTGTATACGTCACTGCCGTCCTTCCGACCAGATGCTGTCCGCAGGATATATATAGGGGTGGGCGACGGCCGACCTGGGCAAGTTGTTAGTATTGACATCAGATGGCCTTCTGAGGGTACTCTAGGTGCCTATAATCCCTATGGGAGGTATGTGGGTCCCCCAGAATTGCTATCTGAGAGTCGGGGATAAACGGAAGTTTGTCCGGATAAAACTCTACTACTTACACAACGATAGCCCAGGCGCTATACCATTACTGAGGGACGTTACAGGACTCTAAGAGGCATTCATTCTTATCACGGCCCAGGTGATCCCAGAACGGTTGGCTATTGCTAGCGCCTATTTCGCCAACTCAGTAAAGACACTAACCGGGGGAGCTACGCAGTCACAAGAAAAGCTGCTGATAGGCCAAGTAGACACAGTTGACTGCAGTGCTTGCATAGACGGAAAAAGCCATAGGGCTACTGAGTCTCATACCTAGGTTTGGGTCCAAAGTCGGATTGTCACTTGGCCATTGACAAGACGGCGATCGGAAAGGTTTTTCTCTCCTGCAGGAATAATCAAAATGCATAGCAGAAAACCTTTATGATTGAACGGACTCAACTTATCCGAGCGATCCACAGGCCCTGAAGTTAATTCTGGAAGGGCCATGTGTCAGATGTTCCTTGAGTGGAGAAGGGAGCTCTCTTAACAGTCGGAGTAGGGATGGGTGTCGTTAGCTTTATAATTCTACTTAACTAAACGAGAACGGCACTCTACTCTGATAACCAACTATCCTCTTGAGAAGTCTTGAATTGAGTGAAGCTCTGGCTTAACGATATTAAGTTTTATCATTTGATTCAATTATTTTATCTTTACCTTTTGTGAACTTTGCGTTGAGTCTTTTGGTGCGGTCGCAACCTTAGGATCCATCTTCTTATAGGGTGCCCCCATTACAGTATATCGTTAAGCTCTTCGCTTAACTCTCTCCTGAGAATTGTTGCTCCTCGAGACCCCTTTCTGACATTTACGAGTACTGGTAACTTTGTCAGGAACAAGTAGCCCAGGGTGGAAACTATTATATCTGAAATCTCTCTTACGCGTTCACAACGGACTACCGTCCCTCCCACAGCAGGTCCCCTCTTGGACTACAATGTTATCGCAGACCTAAGGGGCCTGGGTTGGGAGGTGGTTACGAAGTTGATTGAAGCGGCACCGTTTGAGGTGCCTGAGGAATGTCAGACTATGGTGGTCCCCCATCCTAGGGCACTCATGGAATCTATCACCCACAATCCCTCCGTGATGGTACCTAAGGCGGTCCCTGAAGGGGTTACTTAAGAACGTTTTACCCACGAAGTCTTTGAGAATTACATCCTGCATGAAGTAGGCCGTAGGTTCGTGGAAGTACAGTCCCAACTCGAATGCTTTGTGGAGGCAAAGCAGACCTATTTTCAAGAGAAAATGGTCAACATGGCCACCGACTGGGTAAAGAATGTCCAAGATGCCTACCGCCAGCAGGTCATGACAGCGCAAGCGCTGAAGGGTCGCCTAAAGGCCCTCGAGTGGGCTGTGAGTCAAGGAATCAGCATTGATTCCGAAAATGATGTGATTATGGAGCAAGCTTCTCCACTTCCCCTTGTCCGTACAGGACCGATCAGTTTTGCCCCGCACTTTGCGGAAGCCATGGCAAATGTCACATGGCATGAGCATTTAACGCCACATGCCAGGGAAGCTTTGGGACTTGGCCTCACTCCAGGCACATCGCGGGTATCACCTTTTGCCCTCGCTGTTGAAGCCCGCCTAGCCAGGCGATCTCCGAGCCCTTCTGGGTCAGGCAAGGTGCGGAGGTCTTCACGCCTAGCAGGGGTAACAAAGGACAAGAGACCCGCAAAACCTAAATCTACGACCGCTGTTGGAGCCCTTCCGGCTGAGCCATCAACGCCAACTATAGTTTTAGAAGCTTAGCGACCATATGCGGTGGCAGAGGCAACTCCCTTGCCAGCCACACCACAAACTCCGGCACCGCTTGTCCTCACGACAGCACCGCCGGCTCCAGCCAAACCCTGGGGCAGCGCCAGGAGGACAGGGTTTCCAGGGGTAGTAGCGCAGTCGGCTACGGCTTATTGTTCTCCTACTTGTAGGATCGAGGGAAGACCTGATGGGAATATCGCATTTCACCATAGCCCGTCATGTACGAAAGGGTCCGGTGAATCGATAATGCAAAATCCCAAAGGTCCGAAGTTGAAAAAAACCCATTGTCGTTTCTGTAGTTCGGAATACCATACGGATGTTGGAGCTTGTCCCAGCTTCCAACAGGTAGTTCAGAGGGGAGTGGATAAGGTCCTTGCTGCTAAAGGTCCTCCATCCCCCGCACAACCCATAAGATTGTTTTCCCCTCTGGAAGCTTCTCTCCCAGAAGCCAGTCACGATCGCTCGGAGGAACGCTTTAGCGGATATGAGGAACCATTGGGACTCCGTGGTGGAAACACTGGTGGAGATGGTGGTAGCAAACCACCAGGTGGTGGAAACCTCGGCGAAGCAGGAGAACCGGGTGATTCCGACTCCTCGAGCAGTAGCGACGAATCCTCCTTCTCCCTCCCCGATCTCAGCAGATTTCTGGGCCGACGCAAGTCGCGCTGGAATGAGGCTAAGAAGCGACAGTATAATGAGCGGTGTCAAGCCTTAACAGACTTTCTTCGAAAGTCCAACAAGAAATCCCACACTCGGCAGAAGAAGCCAGAGAAGTTGGGGATCAAGGGGTTCAATGGAGACCCACTTGACACACAGCGATTCATCCAGGATGCGGAGATTAGGTTTGACTACTATCGACACTGTAAGCTGTCTAATATGGATAAAGTCAGCCTGATCATCGCGCTCCTTGAAGGGGCCGCAAAGAAATGGTACAACAGCATCCATGTGCACATTAGCCAGGATGCCGCTCAACGGGCAGGAGTGACCTTTAACCCAAGCAATGAGTTGCGCACTTGGGGAGGCTTCCGAAAACGCCTGGAGTCCAGTTTCAGCGGTCACTCAGATCGGGATCGTGCTCTTCGTGAGTGGAATAGTTGGGCTATTAAGCCAGGGAAGGTGGACCAATTTGTCGATGAACTCATTTGCTTAGCCATTGAGTTGCATTATGATGTGGTAGTAGTAAAGGACAAGGCCCGCATTGGCATGACCACTGAATTGCGAAATGCTAGGGGACTGAAAACTCCACACCCATAAGTGTACATCGATTACCTAAACCTGCTTCGCAACACCGGCCATCAGCTGGAAGACGTTGCATTATTCAACAGAACGGTTGTCAAGGAAAAGCCAAACACCCACGAACGAGGAGATGACAGGTCCGCAGTCGCTAAGCGACAACGAAAGAAGGAGCGAGGCCCTGGGAACCGAAATTCCCGGCCTCAAGCGAGCACGGCCAACCCCTCCCGGGTTAAGAAATCAGACTATGAAATCAGATATCGGAATATTCTGACTACTCTGATTGACAAACGCCGTCGTTTAAAGCAATGTTCGCGGTTTGGATCCGAGAGTCACTTTTGGAAACAGTGTACTGCTCCCGAACCCGTAGTGCAATCAATCAAACCCTCAGGCAAGCGGACTGCTTCTGAGGCTGAGCATTTAGCACCTACGGTAGCTAAACACCGTCGCATTGAGGCTCCACCCCCTGTTGTCTAAGGGTTAACGAGGTCTGCGGCTCCCCTCCGATTTTGGAGGTTGATACCGATGGAAGTAATTAGGTAAGCCCTTTAGGCAGTGTCTGAGAAACCAGAAAGCTGACTACCACTCTTTGCATTAAGGCGCGGAGGAAAAAAGGTAGAAGGAAATGGAAATTGGACAGGGTGAGTCCCCTCACCTTACAAAAGAACAAGGCTGATCCGCCACTGTCAGGACAGGGTGGGATTACGGGTTTTCTTTTGTAAGGTTTTGTGAGGGTTTATTTCTTATTTCCTTTGTTGGCTGCTTTCCTTGGGGAAGACCGATAGAGATGGTCTGGTTTCATTGGTTTTGTTTCACTTATGTATATCAATCAGGCAGGACCTGATTAAGCAATTGAACTTATTTACAAGTTTAACTGAGAAGGGTTAAATACCCGAAATCTCGCAGGCGTGATAGTAAACACCCATACTTTATCATATACGAGAGATACATTATGACGCTTAAGCGAACAAAACCTGTTAGCGAAGAAAGACCCGCTAAGCGGCCAAGCGTAGTTGGCCCGCCGCCCCACACTAGGTCAATAACCGTGAAAGTCCGCTTGGACTGGAATTTCAAGAAGCATAGAAATAGCAAGGAAGCCTTACTTCTGTTAGACAGTGGCGCTACGGGTGCCATGCTAAGTAGCACATGGGTTAAGAAAGCCCAATTACCATGTATCCGTCGGAAACATCTGACACCATTCTCTGATGCAAGTGGCAACCAGATTCTAGTGTCCGGGGAACATTACACCACGACGGTGAGAATGAAGACAGGCGAACATGTGAATGATATAAGGTTCGAACTTGCGGATATGCCGGACAGCAAGGTAGACGGCTATCTTCTGATGTCGTGGTTGAAGGACCACAACCCCAATATTGACTGGGAAACTGCTATTCTGAAGTGGCGTTCAGAATACGGTAAGACAAACTGTCTTGTCGCTAAGCGACGAATGGAGTTCATCACCAGTGAAGAACTCCTAGCCAAAGATAGTAGTCAGGTGTACCTTTTGGGAATGGCAATATATTCTGGCGAAGATGGCAATATATACTGGAGAAGATGGCAAGGACATTAGCGTCAGCCTACTACCAGAATATAGGGATTATGCAGATATTTTCAGTCAAGATAATATAACTTCCCTTCCCCAGCATACTGAGTTTGATCACAGGATTGAACTCGAGCCGGAGGCCAAACCGCCATCGGGCCCATATACCCCCTCTTTAAGCGAGAATTAGATGTACTATATGACTACATCCGGGAAATGGAGGAAGAAGGGAAGATCCGGCGTTCTACGTCGTCCGCCAGAGCCCATATCCTCTTTGTGCCGAAGCCAGAAGGAACACTTCGGTTATGTATCGACTATTGAGGACTTAATAAGATAACTATTAAGAACTAGTATCCTTGGCCTTTGATGAACGAGCTACCAGATAGGCTCGGGAAAGCCACAGTGTTCACTAAGCTGGACCTGAAAAATGTCTATGATCTCATCCGGATAGCACTGGGTGAAGAATGGAAAACCGCCTTTAAGAGTCGTTATGGCCTGTACGAATATACGGTAATGCCGTTTGGGCTATGCAACGCACCATCTACCTTCCAGAGTATGATCAATAGCGTATTCAGGGATATGCTTAATGCAGGAGTCATCGCCTATATGGATGACATCTTGATATACTCAGAGACGATCGAAGAACATGTTTCTTAGTTCGTGAGGTAATGGAGAGACTGCGCAAGGCAGGTCTTTGCGTTAGCATAAAGAAGTCCACCTTCCACCAAAGGGAAGTTGAATTCCTAGGGTATAAGATATCTGAGCATGGGATATCTATGAAGACTCGTAAGGTAGATGAGATCAAGGCTTGGAAGACTCCTCAGAACGTAACTGACGTTCAATGCTTCATGGGCTTTGCGAACTTCAATCGTCGATTCATTAACGGGTTTAGTAAAGTGGCAAAACCTCTGACGGATCTGACCAAGAAGGATGTAAAGTGGGACTGGTCGCCCGCTTGGGAGCGGTCATTTGAACATCTAAAAGAGTTGTTCACCACTGGTCCCATTCTGACACACTTTGATGGCTCTCGTCCCACTAAGTTGGACACTGACGCCAGTGATTTCGCATTGGGTGCTGTGCTATCCCAATTATGTGATGACCAGAAATGGCACCCAGTGGCCTATTATAGTAGGAAGTTCCTGCCTGCGGAGGTGAACTACGATGTTCACGATAAAGAGATGACGGCGATCGTTGCATCATTCTAGGAATGGGATCATCTGTTGCGCTCGGTGGAGGATCAGAATGTGGTATACATAGAGCACAAGAATCTGGAGTACTTTAATAGTACCAAGGTCCTAAACCAGAGGCAACACCGCTGGGCGGAATTCCTACAGCTGTTTAACTTCAACGTGGTATACCGAGAAGGCAGGCTTAATGAGAAGGCAGATGCGTTATCGCGGCGTAGGGACTACCGCCCGGATGGGGTGAGTGATGCTCTACCACAAACATTTTTTCGGCCTGGGCAGTGGTACATACAGCAGGAACAAGACCTCCTGCGCCCACAGATGCTACTTACTAGTACAGGGTTTCGCCTGCAGTCTGGATTTCTGACAGCCTTGCGTGCTGCTGCGAAAGTAGATCAGGCGTGACTGGTAGTACTGAAGGCAGTGGTTAACAAAAGTAACACTGTGGATGCCCATTTCGATGTGGAAAAGGACTTGCTCACCTACAAGAATCGGTGGTATGTTCCGAAAGACGAGGGGCTTAAGCGAACAATCATGGAAGCAGAACATGATTCACGCATCGCAGGACGCTTTGGAACATACAAGACAATAGCACGAGTTAAGGTAAAGTTCTACTGGCCGAGAATGGAGGAAAACATCACTGAATATGTTCGGACCTGTGATGTATGCCAAAGAAGCAAAACGATCCTGCATAAGAAGGTTGGCTTGCTTGAGCCTATTGAAGTTCCGATGAGACCATGGAATGCTATTTCCATGGACTTCATTCTGGCATTACCAAACTCAAAGGGATATACAAAGATTTGGGTCATAGTGGATAGATTCTCCAAGATGGCTCACTTTATCCCTTTAGCAACTGAGGTGCCCATAAAGGAACTTGCTCTCACATTTCTAAAAGGAGATTTGGCGATTGCATGGGCTCCCAGAATCGATCATTTCTGATCGCGATACCCGGTTCACATCCAAGTTTTGGATGAGTCTCATGGATCTACTACAAGTCAAACTCAATGTATCTACGGCCTTCCAATCCGGAAACAGATAGGCAAACTGAGATGGTTAATCAGACCTTGGAACAGTATCTAAGAAGTTACTGTTCCTACCAGCAAGACGATTGGGCTGCACTGCTACCCTTAGCGGAGCACGCATATAATGCGTCCGTATCCGAGTCGTTGAAGGTGTCACCCTTCGAGGCGAAGTACGGGTTTGTGCCACGGACCAATTGGTCTGGGGCCGTGTCTGAACATCAAAGTATACACCCAAACAGTGAACTTGTCGTCAAGGATGGGAAGGGTACATGGCAAGACATTCGAGAGACACTACAAAGGGCCCAGGAACGACAGCGGAAATGGCAAGACCAGAAGCGTCTTCCATCACCGGAGTATGTCACCCTAGAGGATGTAGTCCAAGGCAGAGCTAAGAAGGTAGACCGTATTATGTTGGACCGACGTAACATTCACACTAAGCGACCTATGGAGAAACTAGACTACAAGAGATTTTGACCTTTTGTAGTTAAGAGGAGAATAGGGACACGGGCTTATGAACTACAGCTGCCTGCAAGGTGGACAATCCATCCGGTCTTCAATGTGGGACTTCGGGAACCTTACCGTGACGATCTGGTAGGCAGACCTGCTAAAGCCATACCAGAACCCGACATCGTTGATTCGGAGCCCAGCTATATAGTAAGAGCCATAGTAGATAGCCGGTGGTATGGAAGTATGAAGCAAAATTCCCACACCGGTTTGTACAATACTTGGTGTCGTGGGAAGGGTATGGCAGTGAAGAAAATTCATGGGAGCCGTTTGAGATGTTGGAAGGAACCGCAGGCGAGGCATTGCTGCGTTTTCATGACCGGTATCCTGCTAAGCCAAGGGATCACCGTGTATAAAAAGTACCTGAAAGGGGGATAAGTGGGAAAAATCAGCCCACACAAGAAAGCTAAGTCTGAGGACAGACTTATGGAAGAGGGGAGTAGTGTAACGACCCCTAGATCAGTTGGTATAGCTTACCGAACCTCAGCCCAGCCAGTAGTCCTACTAGGACGTGGACAGGAACTGTACCAGACACCTGCAAAGTGACATAGCAACCATAAGTACCTTTCATGAAGAAAGGGTACTTAGGTACCTAGTTAGATAGGGTAACCCAGCAAGGCCGGGTAACCTTAGTGCACACTTAGGTAGGGTAACCCCGCTAGACAGGGTAACCCGGAGCTACAGTCAGGCAGGGTAAACCTCTTGAGTTGGGTAACCCGGAAGCATGGTCAGGCAGGGTAACCCTTTAGATAGGGTAACCCATCTCCTCAGTTAGGCAGGGTAACCACTTAGGCAGGGTAACAGGGAGCCCTAGGAAAACATGGTAAGCAGTGTAGACGCCGCCGTGTGTGCTATATTCGTGTAACCAGGTGTTTCTAGCTCATGGAATCTCGTGTAACAAATAGGTCAGTTACGCGGAACCTTCTGGTGATGCAAAGGGGCGTTACACAGACTTCCGCAGCGATTTGCACCATGATAGGGCCCAGTTACCATGCCTTGGGAATTGCGGGTGAAATCGTAGACCTCAAGTTACCCTCCTCTCACGTTACGCGAAATGCGAAATCTTACTACAAGGACCCCTGGGTGGTTGGAGTGATTTTGGCGCGTCCAACACCCCCTTGCGGCTCCCACGTTCGCCCCTTGCGACGGGTGGGAAAGGGTGACAGTTGGTAAAAGCCTAACAAAACTGAGAAATCGAAGGTGGCTGTGTAACCCCGTATACGTCACTGCCGTCCTTCGGACCAGATGCTGTCCACAGGATATATATAGGGGTGTGCGACGGCCGACCCGGGCAAGTTTTTAGTATTGACATCAGATGGCCTTCCGCAGGTACTCTAGGTGCCAATAATCCCTATGGGAGGTATGTAGGTCCCCCGGAATAGCTATCTGAGAGTCGGGGATAAACGGAATTTTGTCCGGATAAAACTCTACTGCTTACACAACGATAGCCCAGGCGCTATACCATTACTGTGGGACGTTACAGGACTCTAAGAGGCATTCAGTCTTATCACGCCTAAGGTGACCCCTGAATGGTTGGCTATAGGTAGCGCCTATTTAGCCAACTCAGTAAAGACACTTACCGGGGAGCTACGCAGTCACAAGAAAAGCTGCCGATAGGCCAAGTAGACACAGTTGACTGCAGTGCTTGCATAGACGGAAAAAGCCATAGGGCTACTGAGTCTCATACCTAGGTTTGGGTCCTAAGTCGGATTGTCAGTTGGCCAATGACAAGACAGCGATCGGAAAGGTTTTTCTCTCCTGCAGGCATAATCAAAATGCCTTGGAGAAAACCTTTATGATTCAACGGACTCAACTTATCCGAGCGATCCACAGGCCCTGAAGTTAATTCCGGAAGGGCCATGTGTCAGATGATCCCTGAGTGGAGAAGGGAGCTCTCTTAACGGTCAGAGTAGGGATGGGTGTCGTTGGCTTTATAATTCTACTTAAGTAAACGCGAACGGCACTCTACACTGATAATCAACTATCCTCTTGAGAAGACTTGAATTGAGTGAAGCTCTGACATAATGATATTAAGTTTTATCATTTGATACAATTATTTTATCTTTAACTTCTGTGAACTTTGCATTGAGTCTTTTGGTGCGGTCGCAACCTTAGGATCCATCTTCCTATAGGGTGCCTCTGTTACACTGGATTACATATAGGACTAGCAAGTAGAACATATCCGCGCATTGCACCACGTACTCGATTAGCAGTTAAGGATGGTATTTCTATTAGAGCTAGAGTAGCAGATGCGGACTACAGACGAGAGGTTAAGATTCTCCTAGTCAACAATTCAGCCACCCCTTTTCAAGTAAATACCGAAGCCCGCATAGCGCAGATGATCATGGAGAAGATTGATGAGATAGAGCTTCATGAAGTCAGGAGTTATATAATACTGAACGAGCAAGTCAAGGTTTTGGCAGCTCAGGTATATGGTTGGAAGAAACCCTTCCACAATTATGCTTTCTACATTCTGACACAAGCCCGAATATCAGGACTTTAATGATATTGCCTTAAACCTGATTTGCACTAAAGGACAAACACAAATGTCCAACGCAATAATCATAAAGTGTAGAGTGAAGAGATTTGATATAAAATTCTGGGAGCTGGTAATGGAAATGGCAAACGAAGATCCAGATTGGCTACGCAGAAAAAAGTAACTGATACGTCACCCGCATGATGTCAGAGAAATGCCCAGATAAGTGAACCGAACAGATGGATTACTATTTTATAAAGAACGCATCTACTTTCCTCAAAACGAAACCCTGCAGACAGATTTTGCAAATAGCTTTCATTACTCCAATATTGCAGTACATTTCGGTCAAGAAAAGCCTCTAGAAATTATCAATAGAGACTTTTACTGGAAATGAATCACGAACTGGATAAATGACTTAGTACAACCCTGCACTGAATACCAAATAGCTAAGGGCCTCCTTGGCAACGCAGCGACAATTCTGTTCATCCACCGTTTCCTATACAAAGTCACCATTTCGAAACTGAAGGAAACCAAATTTTGTATGGGGAATGGTCAATGAAGGGAACAGTCGCAGTGATGCCAAACAGGCAGTAATACACCAGAACATGCATGCTTTGGGCTGTTACAACCACTACAGGTCCCATTTGCCGCTAAGGCATCTACCTTAGTAGATTTTATTGTTTGAATTATCTATTTAGCATAATCTTATAGCATGAGTACGAAAACACAACACAGTATTAAGAGTATAATATGTGCACGCTAGTGTGAGGAGTCTTGTATTATAAAGGTAGATTGGTAGTAGTTCTTGTCCTTAGATAACTAAATAAAGTAGGCGGCAACCAGCTATTTATACAGGTCCGTATCCTCCATGTACTCAGTAACAAAATAGGGACAACATTGTAAGAAACTTAAGTGCGAACATGTTTGACCCTGAAAAACTACCAAGGAAATCCCAATAAAATATGTGTAATCTGAAGTGGTGTGCGGGAAATAAACTGAAAGATAACACATGATACATGATCGGTAATAGGTCTCTATACATGGAAAGTTAACCGAGAAATCCCGCACATAAAATAAGAAATGTACGCATTAATCCGCAATCATTATCATGAAATATAACTGAAAATATGATATACTCTTGCTGTACTAATGTCTGTAGTTTTCCAGGGTAAACTAGAAATAACCAAGAAGAGACATAAACAATATTACCTTAGGAAATATATATATGACACGAATTGAAGAATTTCAACACTTCCCCTCATTATCTACAGCCCAACAATCTCATCATCCGTTAATGTGCCGGTTTCGCAAGTACCTTGGTACAAATGTCGGCAAGGTTTTCTGAGGACGCAACATTCCGGAGTGTGAAAGAACCGTAATCAATTTCTTCTCGTATTTTGTGAAAATAGATATAGATATATTTGGTTCGTTCATTAAGTTGATGGTTGGTTGCCAGAAAATTTGCGCCAGTATTGTCGGCATGTAGAGCGATCGGTATTCTAAGCCGGATGTCACTGATACCGTTGATGTACCATTGGATTTGCCTTGCTGCTAGGGACCTAGCTACAAATTACGCTTCCGTAGTAGATGTTGCGACCAAGGCTTGTTTCATTGACCGCCAGGATATACAGGCATTGTTAAAAGGAATAAGATACACCGAGATGGAGCGGCGGGTATCAAGACAGGCTGCGAAGGCCGCATCCACATAGGTGTTTATAGTGTTTGTAGTTGTACAAGGTTAGAAGAGTCCAATGTCTTATGTACCGTGAATGTACTAAAGGAGGTATTGAGCGGCCTTTAGGTGGACTTCGGTCGGGAAGGAACAAAATTTTGAGAAAAAGGATATTTATTAGTGTAGATCCGGTCTGGTACCAGTTGTCAGGTATATAAGCGACCCTATTATCGCTTGGGATATGTACATGTCTGGTATTTGTTCATACACAGTCCCTCTCCGTAGTTGAATGCTTTTAGGTAAGGGTGTAGAGACTGGCCGTGAGTTTTCCATACCATATCGCTCGATGACTGACTTAATGTATCGTTGCTAGGTAAGATGTATCCCCTCTGTTGTATAGGTGATGTGTAGGCCAAGTAGGAATGTAGCTTCCCCTAAGTATGTAATCTAAAATGACGTTTTCAGGTCATCTATGAGAAAAGTAGCTAGGGGGGTTTTGGCCGAGTATATAGCGATGTCGTCAATGTAAAGTGATTGGGATATGTCGTGTTTACCGTGAACAAACATGCATGGGTAAAGGGCTGATATGGCAAAACCTTTGGATAAAAAGTATCTAGCGAGGAGAGCGTACCATTCATTCGTAGATTGCTTAAGTCTATAGAGACATCTGTTAAGGCGCCATACTTTGTCTCCATTACCGAACCCTGGTAACGGTCACATGTAGACTTCTTCTTTCAATTCACTGTAAAGGAATGCAGATTTGACAATGGATTGCCGTGGTCGCCATTTGTTTTTAGCACATATTGCAAGGAGGAAGTGCAGTGATTCATATCGGATGACCGGAGCGATTCTATCTTCAAAGTCAAAACCCGGTACTTCTGTGAATCCTTTGGCAACGGCCCTTGCAGGGTACCTTTCTAATGTACCATCAGCATTTCGCTTGGTCTTAAAGACCCATTTACTGTCAATAATCTTGCGTCCTGTAGCTTTATCTACTTTATTGATAGTACCACTTTTCTCTAGTGCCTTTATTTCCTAGTTCATTGCGTGGATCGATTGTTCCTTAAGCGAGCTATTAACTACTTGGATGTAAGTTTTGAAATCCTTCTCAGATGGTACAGTGATATTTCTGCCAAATTATTGTGGTGGGCGAATGGTTCTGCCAGATCTGGTCTGTATCTCCGGAGGATTTTCCGCTTGTAATTCTTGTACAAGAGGTTCCGGTGATTCTTCTGGAATTTGGGGACTGTTATAATCATCCGGATGTACAGGCGGTAGAGGTGGATGTACTTCGATAGTTAGTTTATCAATTGCTTCTTCTGGTAGAGTTTTATCGGGTGTCGGTACTCTGTTGTAGGAAGGTAGATAGACAGTTGCAAAAGTCTCTGATGAGGGCGGAGGTTCCTTGGGATCAAGTGGTACTATGGCCTTGGTTGTCCTGTGAAGCTGGCGCGTTTCTGAGATCTTATGCAATGATGGTATGTGTATACGGTATATCTTACGGGAGGAAGTATATCCAACAAGGTATCCTTCATTGGCCCGGGGCTGTAACTTTGTTCCTGGTTTTCTGGTCTCCTCAGGTATATAGACAAAGCATTTGGTCGCATAGGGGCATAGGTGGTTCACGAACGGCATCTTGTGGTAGAGAGATTTATAGGGCGTTAGTTTTGTATGGATCGGTTAAAGAGCATGTTCCGGAGGTATACAGCTGTTGTAACTACTTCGGCCCATAAACGCAGTGTAAGACCTGGTAACATAGAATGGGTAGATGTGATAATTGTCCTATTGTACCGTTCAGCAACGGCATTAGATTCATTAGAGCAAGGAGGTATTTTGTCATGTATGATACCCAGTTTTTCAAACATGGTTGTCATATCTTTGTTGACATATTCTCCTCCGTTGTCGGTCCTGAATCGCTAGATAGTGGCATTTTCCTGGGTGTGTCTTTATTTGATGAATTGGTTGAATACTTTAACGGTATTGGATTTGGCTATAAGAGGATAAATCCAGGTGTACCGTGTACAATGATCAATAAAGGTGATATAGTACTAGGAATTCCAGAAGGAGGGGGTAGAGAATTTTCCACTCAGGTCTGAGTGGAATAACTCATAAGGATTTTCACATCTTTTTTCTGTTGTTTCGGGTTTGCGTGTTGTTGATTTGGACGTAATGCAGGTTTCACAGTGCCAGTCTTTGGGAACTTCGGGGATAGTTGGATTGTCTGAGTAGTTGGTACTTTTGAGTTAGGATGGTGAAGGATGTCCTAGGGCTACATGCCACTGTTAGTAAGTCATCTTGTTCACCATTACTTTCTCTACTTGCACTACATAATCTTGACCATCAAGCTTTCCCCATATCACTTCTCTTTTCTTCTCCATGTATACAAACATATCCACCCCTTTACTACTCAAAGAAAAACCATGCCCCAAAGAAACAATAATGCACTATGACAACAAGTTACGTTGACCCAACTTCAGAACCCAGACAACATGTTTAAGGAATACAGGGGCTGCATGGCCATTTGAGGGATTGGCCAAGAGCTTGACAGTTCCTCGGCCACATGATTCTATTACCGAATCATCGCCTAACTTAACAGTTGCTGTACTTGGTTCAAAGTTTATAAGAAGGTCTAGGTTGCTTGTAATGTGTAAGCTTGCGCCTGTATCGATTACCCAGTCGTGTGGGTGTGGAGTCTTTTGTGTAGAGAGGAGGGACGTGGATATACTAACTGGTTCAGATATCTCTTCTCTTGCGATCTTTGCTCTACTATCAGCTTTCTTTTCCTTCTTCTTTTGGTTGTCGCCATTGAGTTTATTACACTAATTCCAGGTATGTCCCTCAGCGTGAGCAGTGGGGTAATGCTTCTTCAGTAGGTACGTTCCTTGGATATGACCGCAGGTCTGCGGGGAAGTTCCCTTCCTTTTCCTTTGACATCAGCGCTTTTGTATGCTTGGTCGTCTTCAGGTCTAACCGAGGGTATAATGTCCAACAACCTGTTGTAGACATGATCGTAGGTAAGGTGCTCATTGGTTTGGAGGTTGTCGACAATGTTACTCATCGACTCAGGAAGGCAGCGGAGAACAACTGCTGCTTTGGCTTCAGGTGTCTCGAAGACCGATTTGAATACAAAAGGTAGAGCATATCGGTCGTCAGCAGAGGAGGAGGAGTAATGGTATTGCATTCGATTCCAGTTGGTATCGGACTTGTTGATATGGTCTGCAATAGGTGCAGAGGTATCGTACTTGGTATCGCAGACAGCGTTGAGTTGTTCGAAGAAGGAGGTGGTGTTTTCTCTAGCAAATTTATCTTGGAATACTCTCAAGATGGCAGAGGTTGTTTTGTGGGTGGCCAACAAAATGATTCATTGGGGGTCAATGGTTTCAAGGAAGTAGGCCAAAGCCCATTGGTAGCGATGGCAAAATTCATCCTTCTCGCCAAGTTATTATATACATCTTCATCCTCTAGTGCCTCGGGCAGGGTTTCCTTTTCCGTTACTATGTCCCTGCAATTATATAAAGTAAGGACATATTCTGAGATATCACGCCAGGTCCAGTAGTAATCAGGCCTAGTGAGCTTTGGGATCGAGCTCAGTTTGTAACTGGGTGCCCAACTACGTTTGGAGTTGTTGGCATAAGATCTGGGGTTTGGTACAGGAGTTTCTGGAGGAGGAATGGTGTTTTCTGCTGTGGCCATTTTGGCTCGGTAAAGGCAAAGTGACTTTGGTTGCTAAGTAGCAGTACTTTGCTTTGCACTTCCTAGTGGTTGAAATTAGAAAATTGCACTTTCCGTAAGAACTCGGATTTAGTGCAAGAGGAAAATTCGGACTTTAGCGAGGAGCACCAAGAATTTTCGTATCAATTTGCCAAGAATGTTTCGTCAATAATGTTTCGTTTCGCGAACGATGTTTCGTTTCGTGTGAAAATGTTTCGATGTTACACAAGATATTTTTCGGTGAAAGAGGCATGTTTTATTTAGGAAGGGATTTGTTTCGTGGTGAAAGAGGATAGTGTGTAAGTGTAAGTCGTTTAGCTATGGATGGACCGGGCTCATAACATGTTTGAAATATGTAATTGGCACAATCTTACAGCATGAGTTGAAAATACAACACAGTATTAAGAGTATACTATGTGTACGCTAGTGTGACAAGTATTGTATTATGAAGGTAGATTGGTAGTAGTTCTTGTCCTTAATTAACTAAGCAAAGTAGGTGGCAGCCAGCTATTTATACAAGTGCATATCCTCCCTGTACTCAGTAACAAAATAGGGAAATCATTGTAAGAAACATAAGTGCGAACATGTTTGACCCTGACAAAGTACCAAGGAAATCCTAATATTATATGCATAATCTGAAGTGGTATGCGGGAAATAAACTAAAAGAAAACACATGATACATGACTGGTAAAAGGTCACTATACATAGAGTGTTAACTGAGAAATCCCGCACATAAAATAAGAAATGTATGCATTAATCCGCAATCATTACCAAGATATATAACCGAAAACATGATTTGCTCTAGCTGTATTAATGTCTGTAGTTTTTCTGAGTAAACTAGAAATAACCAAGCAGAGACATAAACAATATTACTGTAGGAAATATACATATGAAACGAATTGAAGAATTTCAACACTTCCCCTCATTATCTACAGCCCAACTATCTCTTCATCCATTCATGTCTGGGTTTCTCATGTACCTTGGTACAAATATCGGCTGGGTTTTCTGATGATGCAACCTTCAGGAGTGTGAAAGAACCGTTATCGATCTCTTCTCATATTTTGTAAAAATGGATATCGATATCTTTTGTTCATTCATTAAGTTGATGGTAGGTTGCCAGAGAGTTTGCGCCAGTATTGTCGGCATGTAAAGCGATTGGTGTTTTGAGCCGAATGTCGCAAAGATCTTTGTTGTACCCTTGGATTTGCCTTGTTACTAGGGACATAGCTACATATTCCGCTCCTGTAGAAGATGTTGCGACTAAAGCTTATTTCTTTGACCGCCAGGATATACTGGCATTGTTAGAAGGAATAAGATACCCTGGGACGGAGTGGCGGGTATCGAGACATGCTGCAAAGTCCGCATCCACATAGGTGCTCATAGCATTTGTAGTTGTACAAGGGTAGAAGAGTCTAATGTCTTTTGTACCGTGAATGAACCGAAGAACGTGTTTAGCGGCCTTTAAGTAGATTTCGGTCGGGCAAGAAGAAAATTGTGAGAGAAAGGATAGTGTATATGCTAGATTGGGTCTGGTACTAGTTATCAGGTACATAAGCAAGCCTGTTATCAATTGGTATATGGACATGTCCGGTATTTGTTCATCCAATGTCCCTTTCCATAGTTGAATGCCGTTAGGTAAAGGTCCAGAGACTGGCCGTAAGTTTTCAATACCATATGGCTCCAGGACTGACTTGATGTATCGTTGCTGGGTAAGATATATCCCGTCTGTTGTATAGGTGATATGTAGGCCAAGTAGGAATGTAGCTTCCCCTAAGTATGTAATCTCAAATGCCGTTTTCGGGTCTTCTATGAGAGAAGTAGATAGGGGAGTTTTGGCCGAGTATATAGCGATGTCGTCAATGTAAAGTGATAGGGATATGTCGTGTTTACCGTCAAAAAACATGCATGGGTTAAGGGCTGATATAGCAAACCTTTGGATAATAAGTATCTAGCGAGGAGAGTGTACCATTCATTCGCAGATAGCTTAAGTGTATAGAAACATCTGTTAAGTCGCCATACTTTGTCTCCATTACCGAACCCTGGTAACGGTCACATGTAGACTTCTTCTTTCAATTCACTGTAAAGGAATGCAGATTTGACATCGGATTGCCGTGGTCGCCATTTGTTTTTAGCACATATTCCAAGGAGGAAGCGGAGTGATTCATATCGGACGACCGTAGCGAAAGTATCTTTCAAGTCAAACCCTGGTACTTCTGAGAATCCTTTGGCAACTGCCCTTGCATGGTGCCTTTCTAATGTACCATCAGCATTTCGCTTGGTCTTAAAGACCCATTTACTGTCAATAATCTTGCGTCCTGAAGGTTTATCTACTTCATCGAAAGTACCACTTTTCTCAAGTGCCTTTATTTCCTAGTCCATTGCATGGGTCCATTGTTCCTTAAGCGAGCTATTCACTGCCTGGGTGTAGGTTTTGAGATCCTCGTCTGATGGTACACTGACATTTCTGCCAAAGTATTGTGGTGGGCGAATGGTTCTGGCAGATATGGTCTGTATCTCAGGAGGATTTTCCGGTTGTGCTTGTTGTATAAGAGGTCCCGGTGATTCTTCTGGAATTTGGGGACGGTCACAATCTTGAGGATTTTCAGGCGGTGGAAGTGGATGTACTTCGATGGTTGGTTTGGCAATTGCTTCCTGTGGTAGAGCTTTATCGGGTGCTGGTAATCTCTGGTAGGAAGGTGGGTAGACAGTTGCAAAGGTCTCTTATGAAGGTGCAGGTTCCTTGGAATCAAGCAGTATTATTGTCTTGGTAGTCCAGTGGAGCTGACGGGTTTCCCAGATTTTGTGCTGTTTTTTTTTTTTTGTTAAATCCGTGGTTTTATTCGTACTAAGTATAGGAAAATCCTGGCATTCACCCTGAGGTATAGCCCAAAAACCTCAATAACATAAGAAACTTCACCTCCCCCATAAAATAACAAATAACAATAGAATCACTATCATAAACATCAAGTCATCAGCCCTAGGGTAAAAATTCTAATTCAGGACCTCAGGTCCGAGCCTCTCGTAAACGGAAAAATTCCCAACCTAAAGGGAAAGTTCAACCTATTCTGCGTTACAAAGGAAACAAAACTGTTTTCGGAGATTTTGTGCAATGATGGTATATATATACGGTATATCTTACTGGAGGAAGTATATCCAAAAAGGTATCCTTCTATGGCTCGGGGCTGTAACTTTGTTCCTGGTTTTCTGGTCTCCTTAGGTATATGTACCAAGCATTTGGTTCCGTACGGGCATAGCTGGTTTACTAACACCTTGTTTTTGTAGAGAGATTCATAGGGTATTAGTTTTCCTATAGATCGGTCAGCGTGGATGTTCTGGAGGTATACAGCTATTGTAACTGCTTCGGCCCATAAACGCAGTGTAAGACATGATAACATAGAGTGTATAGATGTGATGATGGTCCCAAGATACCATTCGGCAACGCCTTTAGATTGACGAGAGTAAGGAGGTATTTTGTCATGTTTGATACCCAGTTTTCAAAACACGCTCGTTATATCTTTGTGGACATTTTTTTCCTCTGTTATTGGTTCTGAATCGTTTAATAGTAGTGTTGTCCTGAGTGTATCTTTCATTGATGAATTGGTTGAATGCTTTAACAGTATGGGATTTGGCCTTAAGAGGATAAATCCAGGTGTACCAGGTAAAATCATCAATAAAGGTGACATAGTACCAGGAGTTTCTGAAGGAGGGGGTAGTGATTTTTCCACTTATATCAGAGTGGCTTAATTAAAAGGGATTTTCACATCTAGAGTCTGTATATTCGAGTTTGCATTTGTTGATTTAGACGTAATGCAGGTTTCACACTGCCAGTCTTTTAGAACTTGGGTAATTGTTGGATTGTCTCAGTAGTTGGTACTTTTGAGGTAGGATGGTGAACGATGTCCGAGGGCTTCATGCCACTGTTGGTAAGTCATCTTGTTCGCCACTGCTTTTTCTTCTTGCACAACATAAACTTGACCATCAAGCTTTCCCCATATCACTTCTCTTTTATTCTCCCTGTATACAAACATATCCGCCCCTTTACGACCCAAAGAAAAACCATTCCCAAAAGAAACTTTAGCGCGCCAGGAGAACAAGTTACTTTGATCCAACTTCGAAACCCAGAGAAGATGTTTAAGGAATACCGTGGCTACATGACCATTGGAAGTTTTGGCCAAGAGCTTGACAGTTCCTCGGCCACATGATTCTATTACCGAATCATCGCCTAACTTAACAGTTCCTGTACTTGGGTCAAAGTTTATAAGAAGGTCTAGGTTACTAGTCATATGTGAGCTAGTGCCTGTATCGATTACCCAGTTGTGTTGGTGGGGAGTCTTTTGCGTAGAGAGGAGGAATATGGATGTACTGACCAGTACAGATATTTCTTCTTTACCGATCTTTGCTGTACTAACAGCTTTCTTTTCCTTCTTATTTTGGTTGTTGCCATTGAGTTTATTACACTCATTCCAGGTATGTCCCTCAGGACGAGTAGTGGGGTAATGCTTTTTGCAATAGGTACATTCCTTGGATGTGGCCGTAAGTCTCCGAGGAGGTTCTCTTCCTTTTCTGTTGACAACAACGCTTTATTACGCTTTGTCGTCCTCAGGGCTAACCGTGGGTCTCATGTCCAACAACCTATAGTAGACATGATCGTAGGTAAGGTCCTCCTTGGTTTGGAGGTTATCAACGATGTTACTGATCGACTCGGGAAGGTAGCAGAGAACAACTGCTGCTTTGGCTTCAGGTGTCTCGAATACCGATTTGAATACAAATGATAGAGCATATCCGTCATCTGCAGAGGAGGAGGAGCAAGGGTGTTTCATTCGATTCCAGAGTCTATCGTACTTGTTGATATGGTCTGCAATAGGTGTAGAGGTATGTTACTTGGTATCGAGGACAGCATTGAGTTGTTCAAATGAAGAGGTGGTGTTTTCTCTAGCAAATTTATCTTAAACGCTTGCCACATGGCAGGGGGTGTTTTGTGGGTAACTAACAAAATAAGCCATTGGGGGTCAATCATTTCAAGGAACTAGGCAGAGGCCGATTGGTAGCGATCAAGAAATTCATCTATTCCCTCGAAGATATTATTTCCATCTTTATCCTCTTCTGCCTCAGGCCGAGTTTCCATTTGGGTTACTATGTCCTAGCAATTATATAAAGTAAGGACATATTCCGAGATATCTTGCCAGGTCTGGTAGTTATCAGGGCCAGTGAGCTTTGGGATGGAGCTCAGTTTGTAACTGGGTGCCCAACTACGTTTGGAGTTGTTGGCATAATATCTGGGGTTTGGTGCAGGAGTTTCTGGAGGAGGAATGGTGGTTTCTTCCGTGGCCATTTTGGCCCGGTAAAGGCCAAGTGACTTACGTTGCCAAGTACCGGTACTTTGCTTTGCGCTTGGGAGTGTTTGTAGCTGGGAAATTGCACTTTCCATAAGAACTTGGATTAAGTGGGGAGGAAAACTCGGACTTTAGCTAGGACATCAAGATTTTTCGTATCGATTTGCCAAGATTGTTTCGTCAAGAAAGTTTCGTTTCAAATGATGTTTCGTTTCGAGCGATGTTTCATTTCGAATGAAGTTTCATTTCAAAAGAATATTCATTTCGAGTGAAAGTTTTCGATGTTACAGGAGATATTATGGGTGAAAGAATTTTATTTCATTTAGGAAGGAATTTGTTTCGTTGTGAAAGAGGTAGCGTGTAAGTGCAAGTCGTATAGCTTTGGATGAACTGGGCTTATAACCTCTTGAATGATCTGTATTTGGCACAATCTTATAGCATAAGTACGAAAAACAACACAGTATTAAGAATATACTATGTGCACGCTAGTGTGAGGAGTATTGTAGTATGAAGGTAGATTGGTAGTAGTTCTTGTCCTTAATTAACTAAGCAAAGTAGGCGTCAGACAGCTATTTATACAGGTGCGTATCCTCCATGTACTCATTAACAAAATAGGGAAATCATTATAGGAAATATAAGTGTGAACATGTTTGACCCTGAAAAACTAGTAAGGAAATCCCAATAAAATATGCGTAATCTGATGTGGTGCGCGGGAAATGAACTTAAAGAAAACACAGGATACATGACTGGTAAAAGGCACTATACATGGAAAGTTAACTGAGAAATCCCGCACATAAAATAAGAAATATACACATTAATCCTTAATCATTATCATGAAATATAACTGAAAATATGATATACTCTTGCTGTAGTAATGTCCCTAGTTTTCCTGGGTAAACTAGAAATAACCAAGCAGAGACATAAACAATATTACCGTAGGAAATATACATATGAAACGAATTGAAGAATTTCAACATTTATTACACAACTTTCCAAAGCCGCAAGATTCGCCCAGATCATGGTGGTAGTCTTCCGGTTCACAAAAATGTCACACTTTATCAGCTTAGAAGAAAATGCATCCACCCAGGATGTTTCTCTGGTATTCAACAAAGAAGTTTGGAAAAACTACATGGGTTACCAATAGAAGACATCTTGGATATGGACGTAAAGTTTGCAGGAGAATTTCGGGAATCATTCTGCAAGACATTAAGCATCAAAAGAATGGAGTCTAAGATGTACCACCCTCAAACTGATGGACAAATAGAAAGAGTCAACCAAGAGCTAGGACACTACCTTCGAATATTGGTCAACTACGATCAGGATAACTTGTACCAACTCTTGCCGTTAGCTGAGTATGTATATAACAACTCAGTAACAAGCGCACATAGAATAACTCTGTTCTTCGCAAACTATGGTTACCATCAACAAACAGAATGGAGGCAAGAGCAGGAAGGGTAGAATCTTGGATCAACCATGTAAGCTCATTGGATGAAAGTGATACATGAAGAGGCAAAGAAATCCCTTGATAGGACAGGTGAAGGGATAAACCAGTACTTTGACTGCAAAGCTTGCAGTCAACTAGTCTTTAAAATTGGCAACTGGGTTATGCTAAAAACGAAGGATATCCATATCAAGGGACCGTGCAAAAGATCAGCATCAAAATTATATGGCCTGTTCCAAATCCTAGAGCAACGATGAAACCTAACCTACAAATTGGAAATATCAGAATGATAGATCATCAATCAGGTATTCCATGTATTGCTACCCGGGCTTTACATAATGTCAATTCCACCTGGCTGTGAACAACGGCCCTTGGAACCGGAGGAGGTTGAAGGTGACATTGGATGGGAAGTGGAAAAAATCTTTAGCAGTGAAATAATCTCCTATGAGCGAGAATCCAAGGGACGTTCACAAACGATCCATAAACTGTGATATTTTGTCTTGTGGCAGAGAAGTTCCAAGATGACAACACTAGGGAACCACTAGAGCACTTACAACATGCTCAAGAATTGGTAGAAAATTTTGATAGTGAAAATCTGGAGATGCCACAGTTGGGCTAAGGAGTATCTACAGAAAGGTTTTTCCTGCTGTGTCTAAGTGATCACAGAAGGTGTTTTAACCCTACTGGAAGGAGGACTAAGTGGAAGAATTGCTTCGAAACAAAGCCTAGCAAGAGGAAGCTGATTTCCACATATGGGATCTGGTACTAGACCTTTGAGTCTAAAGCTGTAATGCTATATAGCGCCAGGAGGTGAATATATTGACTACAAGTCACACTGGCATGAAGTAGGATTGTATCCAGAACTACTCAACCTCGGTGAAAGATGATCGAGTAATTTATCCAACAGGATCTATTACCTATTCTTCATTCTTGATAATGCGAATGCATCTGCATTTGAGTACATATATGCAAGACAGAGAGCAATCCAGACTAATCATCTGGTATTCTGTATGATGTTCACAAATGGGCAGCATCAAGTTGAACTTATTTCATTAGACAAAGAGATCTAAGGCGATCGACGGGTAGAGTGCTTGACACATGCAGAGAAATAGACAGTCCGCAGAATCATTTGCTGTAGTCGGGTCATACATCATCACGTATAAACTGTGTTGACACTTTTTAGACCATGGCCAAAGCCTCTTAAGGTACTTCGTATATATGGCCAATATAAGTACAGGGTAAAATGGATAAATAATTAGCCATCCCCGCTAGTTAAGGGATCATCAAGCAAAGGAGAAGAGAACTTGAGAATATAACTAGTTAACAAGTTATTAAGCCTTTGAGACAAGCTCCGCGCGCTCTAAGTTCCGGCCACTTGAAATTCTTGCAAGTTCTAGCTGATCAAAGCTTGCCTATGTGTGCAGCACCGGCTACGACACACCAATTCCTGTCCCACGCTTAAGCCTCACTCTTTATCGACACAGCCTAACTCTCTGTGCAACAGTGATGGCCACCACCTCCAATAGCCCCTTCATGTCAGCCTCGCGCATCCAGCACCGTACTGCCCCTTAAACAAACCACTCCTGTAATGCCAGCTCACCAGGCCCTCTTCATGGCCACCTGATTGCCACCCAAAACCTCTTGGACGCTACAGTCATGCAGTGCAGCCTGTCTCCCACATCCTTTCACCCTATTGACACCTCCCTTCACGACAAGCGCTCCTATGGCGAGGCCACAATTGTTCCTCCTCTATGAACTGCTATCTCAGCTATCAATGAGGTAGTCAGCTGACTTGACGCCCTGACCACACGCGTGGATGAAATCTTGTCCACCATCACTGGCATTGCACACGCCTCTACTACCGAAACCCCCAGCTATCCCAGCAGCGGAAGTCACAAGTAGAGACCTCTCCCTTCATGTCCTGCTATCAACCACTGCCAGGCAACCTGTCCCCCCTCCCCTGGTCCCACCTTGCCCCCTTACTCCCCAACCCATGTTAGTCCCCACCACCAATTTCCATTGTGGGCCTGATGTCGATCATGCCCCAGATCCAGATGCCCCCTGCTATGACAATGTTGAGAAATAGTGGTATGACTATGCTGCCACATACACCGTACAACACCCTCGTTCTGGGGAATCACAGGAGTACCGAGCTGGAATATACCTACCTCTTACTGAATTTCAGTCACCTCCCACCTCCTCCAGTACCCGTCCTTCCCGCCCTCAACCTCAATCTGCCACCAAGTCCTAGACAGCAGTTGCTGTAACTGGTATTGGTTACTATTGTTAAGGCTGAGAAGGCTAACGCAAACTAGCAAGGCTAGTAAGGGGTTAGTTTGTTTTATGATTGATTTCAAGTATTGTTTGATACTTAGTTTGTATTATGTTGGGTTTCATATATCAGGCTGTTACTCAATATGTTTTATTTTTTGTTACATGTATCAGGATGATACCTATTTTGTTTGCAGTACCGTTTAGGTGCAAGAGGTATTTGTTTTACTGGTGGACTTACAAGCGGAGCTTGGTTATCTCCTTTGATTGGAAATTAAATACAAGGATATGGAAAGCTTTGGAAAAGCGAGATCATGTATTTAAGACTGCCCCTCGGAAGCTTGGACAGGGCAGACTTCAACAGACAGAGTTTTCAATATACTTGGTAGAGCAGTTACTTCTTTTCAGTTCGCACGAAACTACGACAAGTAAGTCTAGGACTTAGCAAGGCTGGCAATATAGTAATCGACAGCTGTTATACAACTTATCAAGATCTCTAGTAGTAATACTTACTTGAAGTCCCGCCAGTTTGAGATCTGAGAGACTATCTTTATACCTTACTGAGACGCATACCTGTTGGTGCCTTATACACCCAGGGAGGTACTACAATTTTTTTAACTTCAACAAGTAGTTGAGTTAGAAGCAGGCAGAGGTTAGGAAACCTCAGGCTTGCAAGCAGTTGCCCAGAATAGGTGACAAGAGACTTCATAAGAGGTAAGGTCAGCAGATTCTGTGACAGTAACTTACCAAAAAGAAAGGTAGTCAGAGCACCAAAGGCAAACAATCAACAGCATCCAGCATTAAAGTAGACGAGGTATGAAGACAGTTATCACAAGACTACGCAAAACAATTGCTAGTGGAATCGGCGAAAGAACTAGCCAAACAGAAAGCAAGAACTACAGGAGAGTTCTCCATTACGCCAAAGGGGTTGAAGGGGAAGCAAGTAGCAGCACCCAAGGACGATCCAAGCAGCTCTGACAGCGAAGAGAGCTCTAATAGTTCACGTGATTCTGATGATATGTCGAATCCAGGACCTAGTAATGCGTTGGTGGCCCGAGAACCATCACCAGCAACTCTAGCGAAGCTTAGCATCAAGCTGCCTACAACGAAGAAGTTCAGTGGTGAAGTAGAGGACCTTAAGCCAGAAGCATTCGATCGTTGGTACCAGTCAGTCCAGTTAAACTCAAGACTACAATGAGTCAACTCCAAGACCGATAGAGCAGGAAACTATTGTATACTGTACACAGCAGGGAGAGCTCAGGAAGCAGCTTTTCAGGCGGCAGAAACCTATGGCGAAGACTTGACCAGAGAATAGCTTATCGCCTGGTTAAGGGAAAGATTGCAGTCATACAGGCAGAAGGAAGCCCTCTGTAACGGAATCCTATTATGTTTCTACTATTACTACTGACTTGATGTTGGTTATTACTTATTTGGGTTTATACCTGATAAGCGCTACCATTTGGTTGTCCATTCCTATTTGGTTATAACTTCCTAACTGGTTATTCTTTCCTTGTTTCGCTTATCACTACCCCTCCT
>QFET01010350.1:0-12559 GCA_003316355.1 Tuber calosporum | reverse complement strand
AGGTGGACCGCTCGTATATGTGCTAGAGCTCACAGGGGACAGGTGGGGGTGGGGGCTTTGCACATAGGAGAGAGGTGGCCGTAAAGCCAGCACTTTTGGCATTGCATATAATTCCCTGAGGAGTGGGTCTTTTCGACTTTGCGTGGACGGGAGAGGAGACGGATGGTGGAGCCGAGCCTGTTTACATTGTCAGGGGCCACGGTGACCACAACAGACGTAGTGGTCTTTGTTGCCCGAATGTCAGGGTCGGTTAGGGGGAAGCGTGCTGAGTAGATAACGAGGACAGTGGCATTGCGAACTAACTCAATGAGGGCAGGTAAGAGGTTAGCCTGGTCCTCAAGGGAGGTAGGCTGTAGGTAAGCTGTGGATGGCTAATTGGACCTCATTTGAGGCTGGGCAGAAAGGACGATAGGGGTTGTTTCCTACTGGAAAAGCTCGGTTGAGACAGTTAGTCATGGCTTGATAGTATGGTGAGTAGGCAGTGGAGGGTATGTGTGGGTCAGTGCCCAGGAAGGTAAGAGATCCTTTAGGATTGACACGTGCGGAAAAGGACAGGGGGAAAGGCCAGTTGGCCTGCCTCAAGCCAGCAGCCATCAGGTTGCGGTCGGTGGCAGCCATATGGTTAGTGTCTGCATGAGGTGCGGGTGAGGTGCGCGAGGCGTAGAACCTGCGCTGGACAGAGGGCAACAGTTCTGGACCTCGAGACTGAGGGATGCTGTTGTTGAACGCTGCGACTTGGGCCGGCGTAGTTGGCTTCTTCACTTTGCCTTGGGTACTTGGTCCAGAGGATGGTCCTGCTGCAAAAGCAGCATAGTACTTGTTGGCCGGACGGGAGTGGGTCTGTGAGGGTCAGGCATTGGAGGATGAGGGTGGTGAGCGGAACTCAGTTAGGGGAGGGTATTTGCCTGCCCTGTACTCTTGGACTTCCCAGGAGCGTGGGTGTCAGACGGCAACTGTGGCAGGGTAGCCATACCTCTGTTTTTCAACAGTGTCATAGCAGGTGAGGTCGGGGTCAGGGCCTTGAATTGTTTCTTGTGCAGGTTGGGGTTTAGGGTTGGGTAGTTACCTAGAATGAGTCGGAGCAGGGCGAGGGGGGACCAGCGTGGGAGGAGGGGGTTGTCTAGCAGTGGCTCATGCCGTGACGCGAAGGGAGAGGTCTCTGAGTGTCGCCTCCAAGGCTGCATACGCAGGTGGGGCTGAAGTCAGGGGGGGAGCGGGGTTCGAGATAGCGGAGGAGATCTTATCCACGTGCGTAGTCAGAGCAGCAAGTCGGCTAACTACCTTATTCATTCCATAGTGGGCGGTGCAGAGGAGGGGGATGATGGTGGCTTCCTCGTCGGCAAGGTTGTGGAGGAGGGAGTTGTCAAAAGCAGGGAAGGATGCCTGGGAGAGGCTAAACTGGGTAACTATAGCGTCTAGGAGGTTTTGAGTGGCAATCAGGTGGTCTGGGAGGGCTCCAGGGCTGCTGGCGCGGGAGGACTGGGCTGAGTAGGGGGCTGTGCGGTGCTGGGTGCGCGAGGCTGACTTGCAGGGGCCAGGGGAAGATGTGGCCATCGCTGTTACAGAGGAGGCGGGGCTGTGTCGCTAAAGAGTCAAGCTTAAGCGAGGGGCAAAATTTGGTGTGTCGAGGCTGTTGCAACACAAAAGGGCGAAGTTTTGTTGGGTTAAAGAGGGCAAGAGTTTCAAGCGGGAGTAAAATAGAGAGCGCAGAGCGTGGTCCCTTAACTACGGGGTTTTTGATATTTTGATTTTTTTTTTATTATCTTATATATTCACTGTTAATGTACAGGAACCTGCATGGAGTGCTAGCTATGGCATAAACGAAACGTTAATTCCAAACTTGCAAAACAAAGAAATAACCGCACATGTTCTCCCCTAGTGATGACCATACCGTCACTGCCCCCAGCAATGGCGACTAATTGAAAAAGTATAGAGTGAAATGATATCAAGAGAAATCATAACCGAAAGGAAACATATAAATATATAAAAGGAAAGTCAAACCGCTCAGTCTGAGTCATAGTCGGAGGAGGAGGAGTCAGCAGTAGCAGAAACTGCTGGCATGGTGGGCGTGAAGTTTGTGCGAGTGGCGCGGATGTATGAGGCAAGCCCAAGGATCATGTCCAGGTCAGCCCAAAGTGGAGAGCCATGGTCCATCGTGGACAGCTTCGGAAGGTAAAGCTGTCGTTCTCGGGACTTGGAGGGACAGTGCAGAATTGCATGCTCGAAGGTTTTGTCCTCTGAGTCGCACAAAGAGCAGGTAGGAGAGCGATCGGTATCGTTCCATGAGGGTTGCGCAGCAGGATAGCTCTTGCCTGCGCCCATTTGGTGTATTCGCCCAGCTGTGAAGCGCACGAGGCCCATGAAGGCATGTGGGCGTAGGGACGGCTTGTACTGGTAGCAAGGAGGGGCTGGGGACAGGAGTGTCCAATCCTTCAGAAGGTCCTTTCTGCACTCCTCCTTCATCAATCTGTAGGAGACAGCACCTGGGATGGGAGGAGGGGGGGCTAAGACAGTGCCTGGTAGGAGGTGAGAGTTTATCAGTGGGAGTTTGAACCCGTCCGGTGCCACCTTGACTAAGAGGAAGCACATTGCATCGATAGGGAGGTGAGAGTGGACGGTGGGTATGGGCCTTGGTTGGTTCCAGCGGAGGGGGTTGTAGTTGGCCCTAAGGCCACGACGGAGGTGGCGGGAGGAGTCCCCTGCCCTAAAATTGTAGTAGGATGGAAATGATAGGGGCAGCCGGGCTGCGGCTGAGAGGGGGGTCCAGTGTGGGACTCATTGCCGAGGAAAGCCCCCTGGGCCATGTGGGAGCGGAGAACTGGAGAGCCCGGTGGGGACTTGTGCAACAGATTTGGGGCGAGGGTCAGCTGGAGCGCCAGTTGGAGTGACTGGCTGTCCGGGTGTTGTGAGATCCATGGCGGCAGTGGTGGGAGAGGGAGTCATGGGTCGCTGGGGCAGGGTGGGTGCGTCCTGGTCCATGACATCATCAGGTCCTTGTATACCCTTAGGGTCAGAGGGGGCATCATCGTCAGTGGGAGGGAGGGGGCGGGATGGGCAAGAACGGTCCGTGGAAGGATCGGGATCTTTGCAACCAGAGCACATGAGGGGAGAGGTGGGACAGCACCCAGCAACGGACTTAGTGTTCCCACCCTTAGGGCAAGTGGGATTAGGGCAGCGGTGGGCCGCTCTTGTATGTGCTAGAGCACACAGGGGAAAGGTGGGGGTGGAGGCTTTGCACATAGGTGAGGGGTGACCGTAAATCCTGCACTTACGGCATTACATATACTTCCCAGAGGAGTGGGCCTTTTCGACTTTGCGCGGACGGGAGAAGAGACGGATGGTGGAACCAAGCCTGTTGACATCGTCCGGGGCCACGGTGTCTACAACAGACTTAGTGGTCTTTTTGCCCGCATGTCAGGATTGGTTTGGAGGAAACGTGCAGAGTAGATAACGACGTCAGTTACATTGTGAACTGACTCAGAGAGGGCAGGGAGGAGATCAGCCTGGTCCTCCGGAAGGTAGGCTGTAGGTAAGCTGTGGATGGCTAATTGGACCTCATTTGGGGCGGTGCGCAAAGGGCGATAGGGGTTGTTTCATACTGCAAAAGCTTGGTTAAGACGGTTAGTCATGGCTTCATAGTAGGGCGAGTAGGCAGTGGAGGGTGTGTGTGGGTCAGTTTCCAGTAGGGTAAGAGATCCTTTAGGATTGACACGTGCGGAAAAGGACAGGGGGAAAGGGCAGTTGGCCTGCCTCAGGACGGTGGCCATCAGGTCGGGGGGGTTGGCTGCCATACGGTCAGCCTCTGCATGAGGTGCGTGTAAGGTGTGGGGGGCGAAGAATCTACTGTGTGCAGAGGGCAATGGTGCTGGACCTCGAGACTGAGGACTGGTGTCGTTGGACGCTGCGACTTTGGCCACCGTGGTTGGCTTCTTCCCTTTGCCTTTGGTACCTGGTGCAGAGGATGGTCCTTCTGCAACAGCAGCATATGACTTGTTGGCCGGGCGGGGCTGGGTGTGTGTGGGTTGGTTGTTGGAGGATGAGGGTGGTGAGCGGAACTCGGTAAGTGGAGGGTATTTGCCTTCCCTGTATTCTTGGGCTTCCCTGTAGCGTGGGTGTCGGACGGCATATGCGGCAGGGTTGCCATACCACTGTTTTTCAACTGCGTCATAGCTGGGGAGGTCGGGGTCGGGGCCTTGAATTCCTTCTTGTGTGGGTTGGGGTTGAGGGTTGGGGTGTGACCTAGGTCGAGCCGGAGCGGGGCGAGGAGGGACCGGCGGGGGAGGATGGGGTTGTCTTGCAGTGGCTCCTGCTGTGACGCGAAGGTAGAGGTCCCTGACTGTGGCCTCCAAGGCTGCAATCGCGGGGGTGGCTGAAGTAGGGGGAGGAGCGGGGGTCGAGATAGCGGAGGAGATCTCATCCACGCGCGTAGTCAGTGCGGCAAGTCGGCTAACTACCTCATTGATTCCTGGGAGGGCGGTGCAGAGGAGTGGGATGATGGTGGCTGCCCCGTCAGAAAGGTTGTGCGTGAGGGAGTAGTCAAACGCAGGGAAGGATTCCTGAGAGAGGCTAAACTGGGTAACTATAGCGTCCAGGAGGTTCTGGGTGGCAATCATGTGGTTGGGGAGGGGTCCAGGGGTGCTGGCGCTGGAGGAGTGGACTAGGTAGGGGGCTGTGCGGTGCTGGGTACGCGAGGCTGACCTGGAGGGGCCAGGGGAAGCTGTGGCCATCACCGTTACACAGGAAGTGGGGATGTGTCGCTAAAGACTGAAGCTTATGCGAGGGGCAAGATTTGGTGTCTCGTGGCCGTTGCCACACAAAAGGGCGAAGTTTTGTTCGGCTAAAAAGGGCAAGAGTTTCAAGCGTGAGGAAAATAGAGGGCGCAGAGCGTGTCCCTTAACTATGGGGGACTGCTAACTATTTATACACTTTTCCCAGTGCTTATGTTGGCCATAAATAAGAAGTATCCTTGGAAACTTCAGCCATGGTCTAAACAGTGCGAACAATGTTTGACCCTGAAGATTTATGACCCCACTACAGCAAATGATCCCCTGGACTATCTATTCCTCTGAGGGTGTAAAGCACTCCTCCAGTAGATGGCTTTCAATCTCTTTGTCCAATGAACTTAGTTTAAATTGATTACGCCCAGTTGCGAACATCAAACGGAATACCAGGTGATCAGTCTGGATGGCATTCTTTCCTGCATATATGCACTCATGTGCAGATGCATTCGGATTATCAAGAATGCAGAATATGTAATAGATCCACTTGGATAAATCACTCTATCATCTTTCACCTATGCTGAGAAGTTCTGGATACGATCCTACTTCTTGCCAGTGTGGGTTGTAGTCAATATAGTCACCTCTCAGCGCTATATACCATCATATCTTTTGACCCAAAAGTCTAGTACCATATCCATAGGTGTATCATCAGCTCCCCCTTCCTAATCTTTGTCTCAAAGAAATTCTTCCTTTTAGTACCCCTTCCGGTAGGGTTAAAAAACCTTCTGCGATAACTTGGCCACAGCAGAAAAAACCTTTCCATAGATACTACCTAGCCCAGATTTGGTACTGCCGTATTTTCGCTGTGAAAATCTTCTACCAATTCTTGTGCATGCTCTAGGTGCTCTGGTGGTTCCCAGGTGTTTTCATCTTCGGACTATCCTTTCCACTTAACAAAGTATCGAAGTTCTTGGATCGTTGGTGAACGTACTTGGAATCTTCGCTTATAAGAGTTTATTTCACTCTTGAAGATTTTTTCCACTTCACATTTAAGGTCACCTTCAACTTCTTCCAGTTCCAGGGGTGCTTGTTCTCAGCCAGGTCGAACTGATTTTTGGTATGGCTCGAGTAGCGATACATGGATAACTAGATGGATTTTCCATCGCTCTGAGATTTCTAATTTGTAGGCAAGGTTTCCTCTTTGCTCTATGATTTTGAATGGGCCATATATTTTGGGCACTACCTTCTTGGACGGTCGCTTGGTGCGGATATTCCTTGCGTTTAGCATAACCAAGTCGCCAATTTTGATGTCTTGTTGACTGCAAGCATTGTGGTCATAGTACTTATTCATCCCTTCACGAGTCTTCCCTAGGGATTCCTTTGCCTTTTCATGTATCGCTTTCATCTAGTGAGCATATATAGATGCTGCGGGATTCTGAGCTTCTCACTCCTTCATCCATTCTGTTTGAGGATGGTAACTATAATTTGCGAAGAAAGGGGTTATTCCATGTGCTCTTGTTACCGAGTTGTTATATGCATACTCGGCTAACGGCAGTAGATGGTACCAGTCATCCTGATCGTAGTTGACAAATGTTCGAAGGTAGCCTTTCAGCACTTGTTTGACTCTTTCCGTTTGTCCATCAATTTGTAGATTGTAAGCCGTAGACATCTTTCTTTTGATGCTTAATGTCTAGAACAATGATTCCCTAAATTCTCCTGCAAACCTTGCGTCCTTGTCGGAAATGATTTCTTTTGGTAACCCTTGAAGTTTCCAAACTTCCTTCATGAATGCTTCCGCAACGTCCTTTGCAGTCGCGTTTTCTTCTAAGCTAATAAAGTTTGCCATATTGGTGAAACGGTCGACTACAACCATGATCTGGCTGTATCCTGCAGATTTGTAAAGTTGTATGATAAAATCTACCGAGGTAGATGCCCAGGCAGCAAATGGGACCTGTAGTGGTTGTAACAGCCCAGAGTGTGCATGACTTGGTGCCTTAGCCTTTTTGCACTCAGTACAGGATCATACATAGTCGTTTATCCAGTTCGCTTTTCCTTTCCTGTAAAAGTCTCTTATGATAATTTCTTGAGTGTTTTCTTAACCAATATGTCCTGCGATCTTAGAGTCGTGACCGCTTTGTGCAATATCTATCTGCAGGTGTTCGTTTTGAAGCACATATAGGCGTTCTTTATAGTAGATCATTCCATCTGTTAGGGAGCATTGTTTGGGCATTTCTTTGCCATTATCCCGTAAACCTTTCAGTTCCTTCTTTCGGTATAGTCAGTCTGGATCCTCTTTTGCCTTTTCTCTTACCCCTTCCATGACTTTTTTATCAAATTTCTTCACCTCGCACTTGGCAATTATTGCATTCGACCTTGATGTTTGTCTTTTAATGCATATCGGGTATAAGGTAATGTCCGTTGCGTCTAAATATTTGTGCTTTCTGTCAGAATATAGGAAATATAATTGTTGTTGTTCCTTCCAATCGTATATCTGAACTGCCAAACCCTTGGCTTGCTCGTTCAGTTTCATTTAACTCCATAACCTCATGAAGTTCTCTCTCATCAACCTTTTCCACAATCATCTGGGCGATCTGGTCTCCTGTGTGTTCCACCAAGGGATTGTCAGTAGTGTTGACTAGCAGGATCTTAACCTCTCCTCTATAGTCCGCATCCACTACTACAGCTCCAATGGAAATACCATACTTGACTGCTAATCCACTATGTGGTGGAATACGTGCATAAGTTCCGTTTAGTAAGACGATTGACAATCCTGTTCCAAGATGCACTTGCCCATTCGTAGGAACTATGTTGTTTTCGGTACTGTATAGGTTATGACCGACGGCAAGCTTGGAACCTCGAGTCTGGATTTTTGCTTTCTGTAGAAGTATTTTAATCCTTATCGTATTATTCCGTTCCTCTTGAGGCAACCGTTGACTGAGATCTTCGTAGTTTTCTGTACCCTATATAATTGAGACAACTAAGTTTCGGTTATTCTGGAGGTTTTCAGACTGATGAGACTGAAGTATAGCCTGCTTGGCATGCTCAGCTCCCTCCTCAGGGCGGTACTCTAGCCGCCTGCTTAAAGCATCAGATTTGCGCCCTTTGGTTCCAGGTCGGTAAATGATTTTAAAGTTAAAATCGGTGAGCTTCTGAGCCCCATGGATTTATCTTGCCGACCAAGCCTTTGTTGTGAGAAAGTATTGTAGGTTTTGATGATCTGTGTATATGGTAAAAGATTCATTTGTTCCAGCAAGGTAGTGTCGCTATTCTTCCAATGCAACTAATATTGCTAACAATTCCTTGTCATGAATATCATAATATCGTTCAGCAGGGGTCAACTTATGAGAATGGAAAGCGACAGGATGTAGTTTTTTGTCCAAATATTGAGAAAGGATACATCCAAGAGCATAATCGCTGGCATCTGTTTCCACAACTATTTCCCTGTCCGAATGGAAAGGACATAATATCGGAGCTGTGATGAACCGACGTTTGAGCACCTCTAACATTTGCAGTTGCTTTTCACCCCAAGAATAATCCTTCAGGATACCTCTAAGCAAATCAGTAATTGGCGCGCATAGTGCGGAGCAATTCGTTATGAACCGCTGGTAGAAGTTGGCGAAGCCCATAAATATTTGAATTTCTTTTCCCAAGGTGTGTGGTTTCCAGGCCTTGATTGATTCCACCTTTCGTTCACTCATAATAACTCCATCAACAGCAACAATATACCCCAGGAAGTTCACTGATGTGACATGGAAGGTGATTTTGTTAAGCAAGATGGCTATTCTGTATTCTCGCAGTCTTTCTAAGACTTTTCTAACCAATATGACATGATCCTTCTCAGATTGAGAGTATATAAGTATATCATCAATGCATACTACCACTCCTTCATCAAGGAAGTCTTTCTGGATCATAGTCATTATTGATTGGAAGGTGGCTGGTACATTTACCAGACCAAATGGCATGACATTATATTCATATAAGCCGTATCATGTGCGTAAAGCTGTTTTCCATTCATTACCCTTTAATATGCGGATCAGGTTGTAACCGTCCTTCAGGTCCAACTTGATGAAAATAGTTGCTCCTTCCACCCTGTCGTGTAGTTCCGTCTTAAGGGGTAGTGGATATTTGTAGTGGATAGTGACCTTGTTTATTCCTCAGAAGTCAACTACCAACCTAAGACGTCCATCCGGTTTCGGCGCACAAAGTATTGGTGCACCTGCCGGTGATTTGCTAGGGGAAATCTTTCCTTGTTTTAACATATTATCCAGATATATTCACAGTGCTTTGAACTGTTTTTCTGAGAGGGGATAAATTGGTCCCCAAGGTGGTTGGGAATCTGGTTTGAGGTCAATAGCATGGACGAAGGTCTGATGAGCTGGTAGTTATGCTGCAGTTGACAGGCAGAAAAGGTCTTTGTAGTTATGGTATTGCGCGGGTAGTGTATCATGGATTATTTCTTCCTAATCATCTACTCTTAAAACACTTCCATTAACGACTGCCTCTTGATCTTCCAGAACCTGCTCATCCCTCTCGATTGATATTTCTTCATCCTCGAGCAAGTGGTGAAGCTAACATCCATGAGCTTCAAACCTCTAGTTTTCTGGGTCTTGAATATCTGTTATAGGATGTTCATCATTCCACCACCCAAATGGAATTATTTTTCCATAATTTGCTGTTGATGCGATCTCGCACACAATCTTTGATATGTGTTTATTTTTCCCAATTTCCAGGTAAAGGGGAACGGTAAAATCCCTTCCAGTACATAATTCGTTTCCAGTAAAACCCAAATGGGTATCAGATCCTCACGAGACTTGTAAGGAATATTCAATTCCTTGATTAAATTTCGGTGTATAACAAAGATATTGGATCCAGAGTCCAATAAAACTCTTTTGCGATATCGTTTCCCATACACATAGATATGTGCTGTTCCTTCATGACATTGGTAGCGATTTGGTACATTGTGTTTGAGCTTCAATCACTTATGCGAAGTTGTTATCTCTATTCGTCCTCGCTTAAAAGACATTATGGTTCTATAGCTTGGGTATTCGTGACAATGCCAGCATTGGCTCGACCATAGAGGTGTCCTCAGATGAACTAAACAAATAGTTAATTATTAAGATTCTGGGCAGCCCACTACAAGCGGTCTTTACCCCCTGCCGAGGGGCTCCCAAAAAATTAAAACCCCCGTCAATAGGTGAGAGACCTGTAAAACACCATAAAAATGCAAAAAAAATTATACTTCTCTGGCTTTCCTGTAGGATAATACCCTAAAGGAGTAATATTTTTCTAAAATAAATTATATTTCTGAAAAAAGTGGAAAATTGCGAAAATAGTTACAGTTTCCGAATTTGAAATATCTCGTCCCAATGTGGTATTATTTGGTGTTAGGTTGACGTGGTTGTTGTCACGTACATAATACGTCCCATTTGGGCGAGGCCATATCATGAGGTTTCTCAGAACGCTTTACAGCTGTTCAGCTATGGTCTACTGGTAAAATGAGCATGGACCGTTCATTTGGTCTGCAGGGTCCTGCGTTAAATCCACCCATCTGGCGGATTAAACAAGTTTAATTTGTATAGCAGGCAACTTGGGCTAGAGCGTATCGGGGGGTCAACCCTGCTACTGCCCACCACTTCCCGAGTGTCTAAAAACGGGAAGCACATCTAAGTGCCTAAAAAGGAGATCCTTCTTCCGAAGAAGTAAAAAGCAGGAAAACCTAAAATTAGAACCAATCTGAGGGAAATAAAAAATAACTGAGATCTCCCCTGACGGGGGAGGTCTCATCCTCCGGTCCCCTGAATCCAATCTGTTGAAGCACGCTAGGGAACCTCGGTGAGGTTCCCAGGAATGACGGTTTCCAAAATGCAAACATGGACCTCGATGCAAACTTTTTTTGAAGAATTTTAGAATTCCTTTTTATCCTCGGTACCCTCATTGTCGTGAACTTCAGCACACTGTACTTGCGGGTTCCCAGCTTCGATTCCGGTTGATATTGCTAGTGCCCCGATTACTCAATCGCCGTTGCCGTTGGTGCCATTTGACATTTCTGTGTCTGATAATTCCTATAACCGAGGTACTAGTTCACGCGGTATCTGGTTCACTGTTGGCCATGATATTCTTACACCGAGAGCCGCGGTCTGTGGTTTGCGGCAAAATTTTCGTCGGTTCTTAGTTGGTTACTTTGCGAAAGCACTTGCTACCACTATGTCCTTTTCAGATTTTCGCCAAGTGTCGTTGTTGAGGCTGCAGCGAGTGCAAGCCTTTTCTGCCTTTCGTTTATCCACAACATCTTGGAGGATTCTAACATGAGCATTCTTCTACTCCGTATGCTCATCCTTATTATTGAATCCTGCTTTCTTTGACGATGGTTTTCCTTTAGCTGACTTCCATCGGGTAGGATTGTTTTTTTGTGTCTGGTTGGTGTAACCGTGTTTGGTGTTGAGCACTTTTGCTGTATCATCGTGTTTTCGCTTGGATGCTCTACTGTTTAAGGGCTCAACTTTGGATAGTTTCCGCTGTTGCAGAAATTCCTGCTCTTGTCTGTCAACTTCCTGTATGGTTTCCATCTATTCCTCATCCGAGGAAAACTTTAGATGAGATAACCGGTGAAGAATTTATTCTGGAAATTTGCTTTCCACCCGTGCACTCCCACTAATTCCTGTGAAACTGGCCTTGATATGGAGATTTTTGAGAAGTAGAAGATAGGTGTCAATTTTTCCCTTATAGACTACCTTAGTTATTTCTTCTAGGTCTCGTCGTTCCTCTTCGATACCGCTATATAGCTTTTTAATTTCTTGTCGTAAATGCTCCCATGTGAAATGGTCTGGGTCCCGGGTATATCCACCTAATCCACCCATCACCTTCCAGTATTTCCCCGAGAAGGGTGCCACTTTGTTCCCCTTTGTTTTCCCCAAGGCAAAAACCATTCGGTGTGCATGATATTCCCACTGTGTAGGATTGCGATCGAAGTGGTCTTCACAGACTGTTAACCAGTTTCTAACGTCATGGTTGTCATTTCCTTAAAAGAAGTAGTGTGGTTCTGTCATTTTCTTTGCTGGTCGGGAGAGTCCACCAATACGTTCTGAGAAAGCCCTAGTTAACCTGTACTCGTGTACATCGTTTCTGGGAATAGACGGTAAACGGGTAGCGCGTTCGGGCCTGCCGCCCTTTCTACCCAGTCCATCCTCTCCATCACTATCCGACCCATCATCATCCCGGTCAGGGGAATTACCAAGGTTACCTGGTGGTGGTGACAGTGGTAGGTTCTTTCCTCCACAGTTAACTCCTTTTCCTTTATCCTTTCTTGGAGTTGATGCTGATTCCTTTGTAGGAATGGTACCATCTATTGGTGCCATTGTGGGTCCTCGGTTAGACGGTGCTGGATCACCATCACTAGCCCCATCCTGTGTTTGTGCAAGTGTCTTTTCTGCTAATCGAAGTACCAGAGCATCTAGGTAGGCCTTCATACCCCCGCTCTGTTCTCGTTGCTGTTTAGGAGCAATTTCTCATTGTTCATTCATCCTTCTGGTCCATTTCTCTTCCTGTTAGTTCAATATAGTATTGAGTTCCATTAGTGCCTTTTCCAGGATTCAGTACTGTAACCTACTCCCAAGTATCTCGAGAATCCCTAAGGGACCCTGAAGATACTATTAGGATAGGGGGGGGAAGCGTCGATGGATAGGTCTTCAATAGACAAGGTAAAAGGTATGGAACTAATAGAGTGACCGTTCAACTTGTAGTATTAAAGATGATAGTCCTGTGAGGCTTGAGAGTCCGAATCCGTAAGGGATTGCAGGCTCCTTAAATACAAAAGATTGTAGCTAGGAAAACTAAACAAAAGC
>QFET01010349.1:0-12667 GCA_003316355.1 Tuber calosporum | reverse complement strand
TGTATGACTGGCTTTGCAACATAGTTGATTGCTGAGCGTGATCCTTTAACTGCCATCTTGAGGTTGATAGGGGTCTCGAGGTCTCTGGTAGGGATTTGGTAGGTGGTGACAAACTTTCCTGATATCAAGTTGTCTCCTGTGGTTCCTGTATCGAATAGTGCCTTTGCTTTGTGGCCATTCACTGTGATGTATGCTTCGAGAGCTTGGGATTGAGTTCCACTAGGTCCTGCATGGTTTGTGGTAACTGTGACTGATTGCTTCACATGGGGATCGTCTTCCTGGGTGTGGTATGTTCTCCAGACATTCTGGGGTCTCCTGGTTCCTCCAGGGCCTCCATTTCCTCGCTGCTGGGTGCTCCTATGCTTCTTCTTCTCAAAGCAGTTATCGGAGTAGTGTCCATGTTTTCTACAATTGTAACAGTCATTGTCTCTTCTGCGCCGATCCTTCTCAGCCTGGGATACTCTTGGGTGCTGAGAGGTGTTGTTGCAGAACCTTGGGTGATATCGCTAGGTGTTGTTCTGGGGACGCTTGGGTGCTTGTTGGGAAACTGCATTAGAGGTTGCATTACCTTGACGATTTCCATAGAGTCCTGTAGAGTGGGCAATTGCATCTCGCTTTTCCGCTGTCTCCAATAGTTGGTCAAAGGAGGTATCTGAAGTGATGTGTGGCTTCACTTCTCGCTTGATTTTGATATCCATGGCATCTAGGAGTCTCTGCTTCGCTGAATAGTCCGAAATTGTTCCTGGGGGTAGAGTGTCTCTCTAGGGTTCAAGTCTGATTACAGTATCGGTAATCTGAGCTGTTTTTCCGCCGGTAGTTTGCTTGACTTGTAGCCACTGTTCATAGATGGTATCAGTGGATGTGGAAGGAAGAAGTAGGCCTCGAATTTCTGTATGAGTCCAGCAACTGTGTGGTCTCCTTGGGTAGCTTCATATTTGGTAAATTTATCGAGGGCGTTCTCTCTGCAATAGGCTCCATAGTATTGCAGGGCTTCAGGGGCATCGTCAGTTATGCCAAAGCTGGTGATGTATCGATGGACTGTGTTGAACCATGAGTTGATTCTCTATGGGTCTCGATCTTTTCATTCTCCTGTGAATGTAAATGGTGCAGGCCATTTGGGACGATTATTTTCCTCTGGGGGGACTGACATGACGCTGGGTGCAGGGCTTGGATTGCTTGGTGGACTTGGTGGACTAGGTGGTCTTGGTGGACTAGGTAAATCGTCTGGTGCAGGGCTTGGTTCTCTTGGTTCTCTTGGTAGACTAGGTGGTCTAGGTGGCGAAGCTGGGGGTGCTGGTCCTGGAGCGTCCTCTGGACCAGAATCTGATTTTGATTCTGAGCTTGGTTCTTTCTTGGATTGGACTTCTTGGTGGAGCTGTTCTTGGACTTGTTCTTGAACTTGGGCTTGGTCTTGGACTTGGTCTGGAGCTTGGGCTTGGGCGTGGTCTTGGGCTTGGTCTTGGTCTTCTTCTTCGCAACTGCTGCTATCTACTGAAGATAGTTCTGAGTCCTCAGATGGTGGTGCAGGTGGGGGTACTGGCGCTTGACTTTGGGGTCCTGAGGAGGATGCTACCGATCATCTAGTGAAGAGCCTTCTGGTATCTCTTGGAAGCGAAGTATTTTCTAGCAAGGGTGAGCTGGTCTCGCCAGGAGTCCACTCAAGGCCTTCTTGCAAAAAGGGAGGTGTACTAGTACTGCAGGGTCAAGGTAGGCGAAGGGTGATCAGTCCTCTGCCGAAGATCAAAGGTATACTTGAGTCTAGGTCAAAAAATGTAACCTACTCCCAAGTATCTCGAGAATCCCAGAGGGACCATGAAGATACTATTAGGATAGGGGGAGAAGCGTCGATGGATAGACCTTTAATAGACAAGGTAAAAGGTATGGACCTAATAGAGTGACCGTTCAACTTGTAGTATTAAAAATGATAGTCCTGTGAGGCTTGAGAGTCCGAATCCTTAAGGGATTGCAGGCTCCTTAAATACAAAAGATTGTAGCTAGGAAAACTAAACAAAAGCGCAAACATCCTGTCCAACAAACATGCTAACAGAGGCAGCATACCAAGGTAACCATATTCCAAAAACAGAGGGTTAAAAGCGACAGGATAGAGCTAACAAAACAAGTAATGGAATCCAAACAGGAAGGAACAAAAGATCGCTACTACTATACAAATCCAGCAGGTATAGCAGGAGGATAGCGATACCCAACTGGGTATAAGCAAGGAGGGGTCGTGATAAGCGAAACAAGGAAAGAATAACCAGTTAGGAAGTCATAACCAAGTAGGAAGGAACAACCAAATAGTAGCGCTTATCTGGTATAAACCCAAATAAGTAATAACCAACATCAAGTCAGTAGTAATAGTAGAAACATAATAGGATTCCGTTACACTTGCGAGGTTTCGTCAGTAAAGTTATGTTACAAGGAGACATGAATGCACCAGGTACATTAATGAAAATCATGTCAGACCTACTCGCCAACTACCTGGGAGTATTAGTGTGGGTGTACATCGACGATATACTCATATTCTCCGATACAGAGTCTGACCAATTGAAACATATTAAAGCGGCTTGTGACAGGTTGGAAAAAGTGGAGTTCTTTGCGAGCAGAAAGAAGGCGGACCTCTTTGCAAACGAATTACAAGTACTAGTCCACGTCATCGATGATTAGGGGCTTAGAGCATCCCTTGAAAAGATCAGGAGGATTGAGGAGTGGGAAACACCGCAGAATAAGAAACAACTTCAGGAGTTCCTAGGATTGGTAAATTATATTAGCCTATTCCTACCACACATTGCTACTATAACAGCACCCTTGACAGATCTTACCGGTAATAAGGAGTTTGTCTGGACACCTACACATGATCAATGCATCGAGAAAGTGAAAGAAATCGCCTAACAGAATCAGGTCAAGAGACCAATCAACCACATCCCAGGACAAAAGTATGGCTCATTACGGATGCCTCTGACTCAGGGGTAGGAGCTTGGGTAGGACAAGGAGACACACATGAAACGGCGAGGCCTGCGGCATTGCACAGCAGGAAATTCACACACTCACAAATGAATCCAGGAACTATCGATTAGGAGGCACTCGCAATTATGGATGGCTGAACCTCCTTTGATCACATTCTTGCAGGGCATGAATTTACGATCATAACCGACCACCAACCATTGGTGTACCTGAAGACAGCCAAGAACCCCTCACGCAAGCAGCTGAGGTGAAAAACCCATTTGGAAAAATACGAGGCAAAGATATGTTATAGGCCTGGGAAGGGAAACTATTTAGCTGACGCTCTTTCCCGTCTTTATGAGCAATTTGATCCAGAACCAAACTATGCTCAAGACCCTACCAACGATGAAGATTCAAACCCTCATAACATACCTTTTAGGTCGTCAAATATGTCACGCTTCGAACCACTTCCTGTTGTAGAACCACTTTTATCGGATATCTCTGATTGCGCTATCAGGGCAGGAAACGATTGGGGAGACAGAGTCAGCCTAGAGATTAGCGATGATTAGAGAAATCATGCGGCCATGTACTAGAGTGTATGCTACGATCGTCAGTGTACCATCCATGAGGACGAAAAACTTAGAGATAAGATAGTTCTACCTGAGCTAGTCTCTACCTACCAAGAAAGGAATAGCATCTTGCTACCTCCACGGCCTGTATTGGACCTGGATGCTATGAGACGACGTTTGAACGAACAGCTAGGAGATATGAGTTCAGATTATCAGGACCAGGAGAGTCTCTACCAATAACTACCAAAGGAGCATAAGCGGCCCCTCTACTCCAATGCGGCACTTGGCCAACCAAGGCTTATACCAGTTATCGAACCACCTACCCTACCTCACCACCAGCATAGACTTTACGAGATTTACGAGGACGAGGAGGAGGAAGTACTACGTCTAGAACGAGTACAGGATGAACGGGATACGGCAGCAGTAGTGGCAGAAATGATCAGCCAATAGAGAAGACAGATGGTGGTAGCCTACAGGAACGATGACCTATACAGGCAGGCTTCTGACGCTAGCAACACTGGAAGAGGTGGCAAGCTATCCCACTATAGGATCAGCGATGGCTTAATGTATGCAACGACCAGGGGTGGTCAGATTGCCTATACATACCTAAGGGACATGCAGTGAATGGAATGACACTCAGGGAGATCGTTATTGATGAGATTCATACCTGAAGACACCATAGCGCAGATAGGAACCTACGCTATGCTAGAGAATACATATTCTGGCCCGAGATGAGGAAGGATTTTCGAGACTATGTTCGCCAATGTGATATATGCCAAAGGAATAAGGAACGCAACAAGCTACATGAAGGAGAGGTACAGTCTATGCCAGTACCCTCCAAGATATTCACCTCCTACGCTATCGACTTTGCAGGACCATTCAACAAATCTGGAAACAACAAGTACGATACAGTACTTGTGGTTGTCGATAGGGCAGTTGGATTCACTTGGTTTATCCCTACACATTCAAACAGTCAAGCTATAGAGACCCTCACCCTCCTCCTGCACCATATGTTCACTCAACATGGAGTACGTACGTCGATTATTAGCGATGCTGACCCATGTTTTACCTCACGATTTTGGGCCCAATGCATGAAGCCTTTGGGGATCGAACACATCAAGGCAGTACCTGGACACCACGAAACCAACGGCCAGGTTAAGGGAAAGATTAGGGAACTTAAGACTGCCTTAAGGAATGTTGTTAAGAAGCACCAGAACAACTGGTTACTTGAGCTTCCAGAGTTAGCAGCCTACGAGAATGCTGGACATTCTGATGTCCTGAACATGTTACCATACAAAGCAGTCTATGGACGAGATTACCCTATGCTATCGACTATCAGAGTCAGAAACACCCAGCTGCCTGCCTCTGATAACTTCCTGAACAGACACCAGGAACTGCGTAATGAGGCCTACCAATCAGTCAAGATGGCGAGATTTAGGACTACCAGGATGGAAGCAAGAAGAAGGACCACCCACAAACCCATTGATGTGAGCGAACGATTGTTAGTCTGGGGAGACCTGTTCGCTACAGAATCTGGTAGAAGTAAGAAACTCGAACCCAGATGGCGAGGACCCTTCGAGGTGTTGGAATATGACTCCCACACACAGAACTACACAGTTAAGATAGACGCTAGGATATACCGCCCTCAAGGAAGGAGTATTTCATTGCTCTACGGTTAAGAGGTCCATGGAGAACGATAATGATAGGTTCCCTGGTAGAGCCTATGTGAAACCAGTGCCCATTCTCATTGAAAAAGTACCGGAATGGGAAGTTGAACAAGTATTGGATCACCGTCAGCACTATGGATGAGACCAGTTCCTTATTAAGTGGAAAGGTTATGCGGATTCAGAGAATAGCTGGGAGCCTGTCAAAGGATTAGAAAACGCTATGAACCTTGTCCAGGATTGGTGGACAGACAATTGTCCAGGCGACGAGTTTCCCATCCTTACGGGATATATTGAGATCGGATTCACGCCAAAGACACCAGTTTACGGGGAGTTCGCTGATGAACGAAAGGTGGACGATGGGTTTTGGAAACCCTATTTGCAAATCGACTATGATGACTCTGGAGTCTCAGATGATGGTGAGGTTATCAAATCCTGATGTAGTATTTTCGCAATTAGGGATATTGTTTTTTGGGGTTTTTGTTTTTGGAAACAGTTGTTTTGTTTCCGGGGTGTAACCGGTATTGGTTACTATTGCTAAGGCTGACAAGGCTAACAGAAACTAGCAGGGCTAGTAAGGGGTTAGTTTGTTTTGTTATTGGTTTCAAAGTATCGTTTGATACTTAGTTTGTTTTATGTTGGGTTTCATATATCAGGTTGATACCCGATATGTTTTATGTTTTGTTTTTATGTATCGGGATGATACACATTTTGTTTGCAGTACCATTTAGGTGCATGAGGCATTTGTTTGATTGTAGGATGTTATAAGCGGAGCTTGGTTATGTCCGTTGATTGGAAATCAAATGGAAGAAGATGGAAAGCTTTGGAAAAGTGAGATCATGTATTTAAAGACTGCCACTCTGGAGCTTAGACAGGGCAGACTTCGATAGACAGAGTTTTCAATATACTTGGTTGAGCAGTTACTTCATTTCAGTTCACACGAAACCACAGCAAGTAAGTCTAGGACTTAGCGAAAGTGGCGATATAGTAATCGACGGCTGTTTGACAACCTATCGAGATCTCCGGTAGCTATCACTCACTTGAAGTCCCGACAGTTTGGGATCTGAGTTAGTTATCGCTATACCTTACCGCTACGCTTCCCATAGGTGCCTGATACACCCAGGGAGGGATTACAAGCTTTGCCTTTTCCTGCTGGCTTGTTGCTGGTTTGTTGTGGAGAGTTCTTAGCTTTGTTTGGCTGATTTCCAGAGGTGCTGGAGGAGCTGCCGCTACTCCCATAGGCTCCTGTCTTGAACCTTGTTGCATCATATCTCTCTGCCAGTAGGACAAGTTGATTCCAGGTATCGGTATCTCTTATCTGTAGTTACATATTTCTTCTGAGCCTGGGATCTATGGCATCCAAAAAGGGTTGTCTTTGTGCATAGTCTGATATTGCGTCTCTAAGCAGTGTGCCTCTTAGGTTCTCTAGTTCTCCAGCAATCTTGGAATTTCTCACTGGCATGCCTCCCGAGGACTGTTGTATCTTCTGCTATTTGAGGTACAGGTTATCTGTGTTGGTAGATGCTTCAAAAAGCTGCTGAAAGCGATTCTTGAATTCTTTTAGGGAGGGTTGGTTGTCTTCACACTCATCTATGAGGTTGAGGTAGGCACTATGTGTTCACTTTTATGTATAGGCGCCATAGTAGTCGACTACATCCTCTGTGTCATTAAGGATATCATACATGGACAAGTACTTAAAAACCTCCCTAAACCAACAATTCAGTTTGTCTGGTTGTAGATCTTCGCCTTCTCCACTGAATTTGGATGGTGGTGGAAGCTTGATCTTAGGTTTCCTGGGTTGGTCTGGAGTGTCAGCCATCATCCTAGATACTGGTGGAGGTGCTATTGGGTATCTGGGAGTTTATAGTTCTTTCACCTTTCCCAGAGGTACTGGTGGTGGTCTAGAGGGTCCTGGGGAGTCTGGAAATCCGCCAGGTGGTGTCTCGCTTCTTGAGGGTACTGCAGACTGTGGTAGGGTTCCAAGACTGTCTCCAAAATGCTTCTGGTTCTTGCTCTCGATTCCTGAGCTGTCTCTGTTTTCTGGCTTTGGCTTTGGATGATTTGCTCTACTGTAAGGTTCTCTTCTGAGTTTGTATCAAGGTCTCCAGGTTGTAGGAAACATTGTCTATGTATAGGTGTATCGTCACCTTCGTCTTCTGGGTCTGTGTCTGGGTTATTCCCAAGTCTGCTGGGAGGTCTAGTTATCCTTCTAGACCTAGTTGTCTGATTTCTTCTGTAAGTAATGATGAATGTAGCACCAGAGCCGGGAGTCTCTCCCTGCCGCTCATGCTTCTAACTAGTTATCAAGAAAAGGGAAGGGTGATCAATCCTACCCACTATTCTGAATCGTGAAAACTAGATATCACCTGCTGAGGCAAAAAAGATGTAACATGCGCTAGCTTGTATCAACGGTTATTCAATAGAGCCTAAGCGGTAGCCTGCTATTGCTTTGGTGTCTAAGGGAGACCTGCTGAGAGGCGAAGACAAGGGGAAAACAATAGAATAGTTTATAGAGCGAAGGGGAACAATAGGATAGCCATTCAACCAAGTATATTCACTGTCTAGGCATCTGTCTGAAGTCTGATGTCCCCTGCTAGCCAGGAGACCTCTCTTGAATACATGAAATCTTTCCTGCAAGAGCTGAGGCTCTGGAAACCCACAGCCAGTATCATTACCAGTGAGTGTACAGGTACCGGAATCCTGAGGCCCTGCCGGAGTCCTGGAAAGCCTGGAGCTTTCCCACAACACTGCCTCTATCCTACCGCCGGTATACATGACCTGTTCCTTCCCTTGGAACTCCTGGGGCACAATCCTGCCGATCCTCCAATGCTACAGTAGTCAGGGCGCCAGAATCTAGAAATTCCGGTAGTGAAATCAAATTCAAAAGAAATCAAATCAAATGAATGTAATCTGATAAAGGAAAGGCTAACGAGAGTGGTAATAGAGGTACCGGAATATGTACACATGTTACAATTTCGCACATCAGATCAGTCTTGAGAATACTAACTGCAGCACCAAATCAAAGTATTGCCACCTAAGTGCAAATTCCTCGCCACCAAGCTCTCTCTCCTAGGACATGTTATAGATGTGAGAGGAATTCATGCAAACCCTGAAAAATGCAATTCATCCAAGACTGGCTCACACCTACCCTGAAAAAAGCAGTTCAGACCCTTATTGGAGTTCTGATATACTATGCACAGTTCCTTCCACACCTTGCCTCAACCATTGCACCCTCTCAGACCTAATTTTCAAGAAGTGTTTGAATCGCGACTCCTGCATGAGGAAGCCTTCAGACAGGTTAAGCACCTAGCTATGGAGATATATCTGCTCCGCCTCATCTGATATGAGACATCAGCCGTTCCAATATACCTCATTAGTGAAGCTTCTAACATTGGAGTAGGACCATGGGTTGGCCAAGGACCCTCCCCTGAGCAAGCCTACCCTGCTGCATTCAATAGCAGAAAGCTTGCTACAAGTCAGCTGCTCTGCCATGTCGATGAATAGGAACTGTTGGCGATTGTGGATGCCATTGAGGCATTCCATCCGATTCTATATGGCACCAAGTTCACTGTTGTGTCTGACAACTAGACGCTATCCTTTGTCCTGAAGCAGACTGACCTACTATACCGCCAAACTAGATAGCACATGGTCCAGCAATCTTATGATTTCGTTATCATATACAGACCTGGCTAAGACAATGTCCTTTCTAGATGCACTGACAAGGATCTATGAAGACACCCCAGCTGAAGAAAACCAAATACTCGAAGATCCTACAGAGAAGAAGGCTCAGAAGACCACCACCAGGAACAGGTTATCAAGAATCTACCTCGACATCGCCCATGCCCAAGACCCTTCTTCTGCCCTCACTCTTCAAGTACCCTCTCGCATTCTTGCTCCTGAACACTACACCATGTGGAATTCACATCATGATACTAGCTCAAACCCCTCCAGCTCCCAGGAAGCGAGTCACTACTCCGATTCTGTTGAATAAGCCATACACAAATCAACAAATACCCTCGAGCTTGCAACCAATGCCATTCATAGTTGTTAAATCGTCGTGACCTCCAGCTATCTCTGTAACCCTCAAGAGCCATCCCAAGCCACAGTGCTTATTGAGCTTGCTTAAGCTCGACTGTCTGACCTTGAAGTGAGAATTAATAACCCTCTAGGATATATGGACTAACCACTTCCTCCAGATGGTATCACCAACAGCTTTAAACGAATCCATGATTCTATACCCCAACTGGTCTCCATTAACTCACCACCTCCAGAAATATTGCCCTTAGCAGCACACCTACCGAACCTGACCCTAAGCCCTCACCAGTCCCTCCTCGACCCCCAGTTAATGAACTGGACCGATTTCTTGAATCTAATAGACACAGAGCCATGCACTGGACTGCCTGTGTCCGAGACGAATGCCAAACCCACTTAAAAAGAAAGAATACAGGATACTTTCTCTAAGGATCTCGTGATATTCCAGTGCCCTTCCCTCTGTACTCTTCCTCCAAGTTTGTCTCTCCTCATCATCTCAAGCGCAGAGCAGAGCACAGATAGGCTTTTCCTCCACCTCTCCACAATAATGATGGCTACCCAGTCTTTCATAGAGTTATTAATAAGGTAAAAGAAATAGAAATACCAGATATCGACGAAGGATGGGATCTAGCTACAGCTGAAGCACCTGTCGAAGATGAGGATTTCTTCTGTGATCAGCCCGCTTCACAGCTTGACCTTCGCACCTTTCAGCTTTCCAACTACATGAAAGGAAAGTGGTACTCCAGCCTTCGAAATGCTACCCTGAATGAGCCTCTCCTTGAGGTAATTACCAAGTCTATCGACCACCCTGGCTGGCTCTTATATGATGGAGTTCTCTTCAGAAAGGGGAAGGATGATAGTAGAGACTGTCCTTATATCCCCTATGAAGCAAGCAATGAAGGTACTAATATTAGAAGCGAAATTGTATGCATTACGCATGAATAAATGGCACACATGGGTTGGCAGAAATGTTTTGAATATGCTTCAAGACACTTCTACTGGCTCTCTACAAGGAACTATTTTAAAGAAAATGTCCGCAGATGCCACCTATGCCAGCTCAACAAGCAACCTACCACAGTCCCTGAATGATCAGTTACCCTCTACCCTGTCCCTAAACAGCCATTCTCATCTCTTGCAATTGAATTTGCTCGACCCTTCCCTAGTTATACCAAGCTTGAACTCATCATGGTTTTCTTGTATGGATTCAGTGGCTTTACCTACCTCATACCACTCTCCCAGAAATAATAGCTGTCGAAACAGCACATACCCTCTTTGAGCAAGTCTTCTCCATTCATGGTTTCCCTACCTCCCTAGTCTCTGACAGAGACCCCAAGTTCACCTCACACTTTTAGACACAGCTTATCGCGAATCTCAATGTTGATCTCAATATGGCTACAGCTTACTACCACCAGACCAATAGACAGACTGAGAACACAATCAGAACTGTTCGCCAATGACTTAGGAACTGTGTTAACCCTAATGGAACCAAGTGGGTTCGCCATCTACATTATATCCAGACTACAATCAATGCAGCTCCCAGCGATAGCACAGAACTCTCCCCTTTTCTCAATCACCTTTGGTAGACTACCAACCTCCTTCCTAGTATCAGAGTTCTCTCCACTTGAGTACCAGCAGCAGACAAGATTGCTTCACAGATCATGAAGAATCAATAACTTGCCAGAGATGCACTCAAGAAGGCCAGAGCACGTCAACCACTTCCAGCGAAAACAGAAGAAAGGATAGAGCCCCAATCATCCCTAACAAAACAGAAGTTATCCAAGTGTCAGAACCCTATGTTGATAAGGTGGGACGATATCACTAGCGCGGAGGACCATGGTTAGGACCTTTCTCATCGAGCGAAGTACTAGACAGACTCAACAACTCCAAACTCATACTCCTTCCTGTGATGGCAGGAATCCACCCATGGATTCATTGCAGCTATCTTCACATTTACCTAAGACCAAAACCCTTCGCCTTCTCTTGAATACCTAAACCCATGTTCAAAGACCCTGTCACCATCGATGCCAGTGGAGAAGAGTAAAAGGAAATCAAAATGATATTCAAAGATCGAATCTATCGCAGGGAAAGACAGTTCTTGATCTATTGGAGAGGTTATGACAAAATCAAAGCAACATGGAAACCCATCTGTAACATAGAAGGCGCCAGCACACTCACCAGATCCTACTGGTTCGATCACCATAATGAATCAAAACCTTTCAGACTCCCTTGATGCCATGGCAAGACTTTCTCTCCATGGATACTTCAAAAACTAGACTATGCCCTCCTCTCACCTGAGCTTGACCCTGACGTATTTTTGGAAACCCCTTTAAGATTCAGACTACTCAGAATCTGATACCAAAACAATACTCTCCACCTTGTACAATTCTGAGATAGAAGGCTAACTGCTTGATGGTATTATCTTCGCTACTATGGGGCTAATAAAGGTGGAAGGTCCTAACAACAGTGATGGATATATGTTTACTGATTAAGTTATATGTTTTGAAATTGAGTGGAATGCTCCAAAGGCGGGCTGCTCATTTAGCCCTTTAGGATATTCCTTATTTATTTTGTTTGTTTTATTTCTTTTAATGGGAATGTAACGGAATCCTACTATATTTCTACTATTACTACTGACTTGATATTGGTTATTACTTATTTGGGTGTATACCTGATAAGCGCAACTATTTGGTTGTCCTTTCCTACTTGGTTATGACTTCCTAAGTGGTTATTCCTTCCTTGTTGTGCTTATCACTACCCCTCCTTGCTTCTACCCATTTAGGTATCGCTATCATCCTGCTATACCTACTGGATTTGTATAGTATTAGCGACCTCTTGTTCCTTCTTGTTTGGATTCCATAACTTATTTTGTTAGCTCCATCCTGTCAGTTTTAACCCTCTGTTTTCGGAATATGGTTACCTTGTTATGCAGCCTCTATTAGCATGTTGTTGAACTGGATGTTTGCACTTTTGTTAAGTTTTCCTATCTACAATCTTTGGTAATTAAAGAGCCTGCAATCCCTTAAGGATTCGGACTCGCAAGCCTCACAGGACTATTATCTTAAATACTAAAAGTTGAACTATCACTCTATTAGTTCCATACCGTTTTACCTTTTCTATTGAAGACCTATTCGTCGACGCTTCTTCCCCTATCCTTATGGTATCTGCAGAGTACCTTTGTGATTCTCGAGGTAGTTTGGAGTAAGTTATATAGATTCTGAAAATTTAGGGTTAAAAGTGACAGGATTGAGCTAACAAATCAAGTAATATAATTAAACAAGTAGAAATAGGCAAATGCAAATACTATATAAATCTAGTCAGTATAGGTTGATGATGGTGTAACGGGGACACCCTATAGGAAGATGGATCCTAAGGTTGCAACCGCACCAAAAGACTCAACGCAAAGTTCACTGAAGGTAAAGATAAAAATAATTGAATCAAATGATAAAACTTAATATCGTTAAG